>JZKD02S1393052.1:0-11324 GCA_000966675.3 Picea glauca
CTAGGGCTAGAAGTCACCTGAGCCTATCATGATCTCTATTCGTTGTCTAGGAGTTATCAAAGACCTGGACATGACCTTGTTCCAGTTGCCCATGAAAAGTGTGGTCATGGATATTGTAGTGGCCGATGTCCCCCCAAATTCGGTATGTTGTTATCAAAATCTTGGATAAAAAAACTGGGGGGAACCTTGCAGATGGACCTCACATATGCTACTATCCCAGTGTTCGGAGGAGAACATATGAGGCTATATAGGGAAGCCCAATTGGCCTATATAATCAGTGATGAAGCCAATCCTACCAACCATCCCATTTTTGCCTTGGAAACTGATTTAGGTTCCAGTTTAATGCAACTCACTCATGCTCTCGAGCCTCCTCTTGAACTCAAAAAGCAACCCACATCTCCTCGTGAACTTCCTCCTTCCATCACCCCCGTTTGGAAAATGTTTTTTGATGGAGCTTGTTCCAGGGAAGGCACTGGTGCCGGGGTGTTTTTTGTATCACCTACCCAGGAAACCATATCTCTTCCATACAAATTAGAATTTGAAACAACCAACAACGTGGCAGAGTATGAAGCCCTTGTTCTAGGATTAAGAGCTGCAAGGGAAATGGGAATTCAGGAGATAGCAGTGTTCGGAGATGCAGAGTTGGTGGTCCAACAGATCAGAAGCGCTTATCGGGCTAGGCACCCTCGACTCAGAAATTACAGGAATGAAGCATGGGACCTAATTGACAATTTCTTCTCAGCCTTCAATATCTCTTTTATTCCAAGGGAGGATAATGTTGTGGCCGATTCTTTAGCTGTCTCAGTCAGTTTGCTCAAAGTTCCTCTGCTGCTTATGGTCAACTCTGATGTTGAAATAAAATATAGGCCCTCTGTACCAGAAGATGTCAAGCATTGTAAGGTATTCGAAGATGATCTGGAAATCAAAATATTTCTCCAATCTGTTGATGAATTTTCTACGTTGCACATTGATCAGGATCCTGACACAGAAAGTGACCCTCACCCTGAGGTGTTTTTAAATAAAATTTCTAACCACCAGATTGTTCAACTACCTAGAAATCACATTCTGAGGGGACTAGTCTCGTTAGAGAGATTGTTCGATGGGAATGACATGGTAGTAAAGGGCAGGGTTGCAGATGAATATGTTGACACAACCGAGTGCAACATTGGCACACCAGAGGAGCCTAAGTTCGTCAAATTGTCAAGGAGTTTGACCAGAGAACAGAGAGCCAAATATACTGAGTTGCTGAGAGAGTTTATTGATGTGTTTGCATGAACCTACGAAGACCTCAAGACGTATGATACATCCGTCATTGAACACAAGATCCCACTGAAGGAAGAGGCTAAGCCATTTAGGTAGAAGCTAAGACAGATAAATCCCATGTTGTTTCCTGTTGTGGAGAAAGAAGTGAAGAAGTTGTTAGAGGCCCGAATCATCGTCCCCTTGAGATATTCTGAATGGGTGGCCAATTTGGTTCTGGTAAGAAAGAAGAGTGGATAAATTGGGCTTTGTGTCAATTTCAGAAACCTGAACAGGAGCTCAAAGAAGGACAATTATCCCCTACCCAACATGGAACACATATTGCAGAAGGTAACCGGTGCATCTAGGATTTCCATGATTGACGGTTTTTCTGGCTATAATCAGATATCGGTCATGCCTGAGGACAGAGAAAAAATGGCCTTCACCACTCCTTGGGGTACATTCATGTATGCCAAAATGCCTTTCGGGTTGATGAATGTAGGAGCGACATTTCAGCGAGCCATGGACATAGCCTTCATTGGGGAAAAAGATAATTTTGTGGTGATCTATCTGGATGACATAACAGTCTTCTCCAAGTTTGACAAAGAGCATTTCTGTCACCTGAGAAAGGTTTTTTCGAAGTGTCGGAGGTTCGGCCTTTCCCTAAATCCTAAGAAATCTTTATTTTCTATGGAGGAGGGGAAGCTATTAGGCCATATAGTATCAGTGGAAGGAGTGAGAATTGATCCTAGCAGAGTGGAGGCAATTCGGACCCTGCCACTTCCCAGGTCAAAGAAGGAAATTCAGGCCTTTTTGGGGAAGATTAATTTTCTGAGGAGATTCGTCTTGAATTTTGCTGAACTGGTGAAACACATCACAGCTATGCTCAAGAAGTGAAACGAAGTAAAATGGACGGATGAACCCAGGGAATCTTTTGTCCAAATAAAAAGAGCATTGACTGAGGCACCAATGCTGATTGGTCCTGACTATTCCAAAGGTTTCCTAATCTTCTCTTTCACTTCTTTTGATACAGTAGCAGCGGTCTTGCTGCAGAAAAATGAGGAAGGGCGAGAGCAGCCTATCACCTTCTTTAGCAAAGCATTAAGAGATGCAAAGGTCAGGTATGAAATCATGGAGAAGCAGGCCTATGCTTTAGTGAAATCCCTCAAATCTTTCAGAGTCTATGTATTGCACTCAAAGGTGACTGCTTATGTTCCTTCAACCTCTGTGAAAGACATCCCGGTACAACCCGACATAGACGGAAGGAGAAGTAAATGGATAGCCAAGATCCTGGAGTTTGACTTGGAAATAAGGCCTACCAAATTGACCAAAGGTCAAGGCTTGGCCAAGCTGCTGGTTGAAGCCAATTGCCAAGCTTTGGGGGTAAGTTTCATGAACGAATGCTCAGGAATTCAACGGGGTCAGTTGTCTGAAATAGGCCCTCAAAGAGAGCCCCCATTGGCTCGATGTCCTTGGTATAGGGATGACATATATTTTCTGCAGGAGTTGCGGCCCCCAGATGACCTGCAAAGAAACAAAGCAAGAGCTTTGAAGCTCAGGGCAGTTAGGTACTATTTTATTGATCAAATTTTATACTGGAAAGACCCCCTGGGGGTGCTTTTAAAATGCATGGATCCACAAGAGGCTGACAAGATCATGGTCGAATTTCACAGCGGCCTGTGTGGAGGGCACCATTTCTGGAAGACTACAACCCACAAAATTCTCAGAGCTTGGTACTACTGCCCCACCTTGTTCGTTGATGTCCATAGAGGAGTTAGAGCCTGTATCACATGCCAAAGATTTTCAGGGAAGTAGCATCTCAAGTCTCTGCCTTTATAGCCTGTAGTTGTTTCAGGACCTTTCCAGCAATGGGGCCTGGATTTTATTGGAGAAATCCACCCTGCTTCCAATGGGCAACACAGATGGATCCTAACTGCCACGGATTTCTTTACTAAGTGGATCGAAGCCATCCCCACCAGGAGTGCTTCCCACAAGGTAATCATTGGGTTCCTGGAGGACCTCATCACAAGGTTCGGCTGCCCAAGTAAGATTGTCATTGATAAAGTAGCCACTTTCGGGTCTGAGCCATTAGCCAAGTTTTGTGAGTAGTTCGAGACCAAACTGATTCACTCCACCCCATATTATCCACAGGGCAATGGTTTAGCAAAATCCTCCAACAAAAGCCTAATAAGGATCATTAAAATATTACTGGAGGACAACCAAAGGGCTTGGAACTCGAAGCTGAAATTTTCTCTATGGGCTGATCAGGTGACTACAAAGAGATCTATAGGCATCTCCCCTTTCCAGTTAGTTTACGGAGTAGAAGTTGTCGTCCCTTCTCAGCTGGCCATTCCCGTAGCGAAATTCTTCCAGGAATATCAAGAGGAGCCCAATGACATGGTCAGAAGGATTCATCAACTGGTAGAAGTCCAGCAGGCCAGAGAGCAGGTAATAGACATAATTTAGGATCATCAGCAAAGGATCAAGCAGGTTTTTGATAAGGGGGCCAAGAAGGAAAAATTTCGGATAGGAGACCTGGTGCTGAAATGGGATGCTCCTAAACAAGATAAGGGAAAACATGGCAAACTTGAAGCCCTGTGGATTGGGCCTTTCAAAATCTCTGAGGTTTTCTCAAATAACACATATCGGCTGCAAGATTTGGAAGGTGAAGAAGTTTTCAGTAGCCCAGTAAATGGGCATTTTCTTAAAAAATGTTTTGTCTGAGCCTTCAATGGCTCCTATGTTTTGTAAATATTGTCCTTTCTGTTCTTTGTTTTTACTTTTATTGTTTCGGCTTAGTAAGTGGCCCCATAGCCCAACAGCAAGGCACTGGAACTGCAAAATTCGTCCTTAGAGCATCACAGGGACGACTATATCCCCCATGGAGCCTAATGTTAGCAACATTTCTTGTCTTCGGCATCGGGATATCTAGGTCTGCGGGTTGCACGAGGAGCGCCCAAGCGTAGCGCAGGGAAGAAGTCCTTTTCAGACTTAAAATCAAGCGAGCGGGAAAAATTATAGTGTCAATGGTCCGGATCCACCCATGTTAGCAAATCAACGGTTGGCGGGAAATTGCTGACAGCGAAGTTGCGCCGAGATTAGGCGCGATGGATAGCACCTATATTGCATAAAGGAAAGATAGCAGCCATCCATCCAAAGACGTGTGGCGTGAGATCTAGTCGCGTCGACAATTCGACATTCGGGAGTTCAAGGGGTAAGTATTTTATGTTTTTCTACATCCCAAAACCCCGAACCCCGAAAGCGCCGAAAGCCGGGCCCGTAGTAACACGAAGCAGTCTCAGTCGTTCATATACAGGAGACACTTGGAACGCGATTAGTTTCCTCGCCGTTTCTCCCATCACGACTTCAGGGAACAAATATTAGCTCCGTTGTATTCCGATGTGCGAGGTGTCGGGAGAGTCCAGGCCCCGGGCCCACAATATTACTGAGTAAGTTTCAGGACCATCAGATCTCAGCAGGACGCATGGCACCAGATTGAGCCATCTAGGTGTTTCTCCCATCGCGATTTCAAAAAACAGGGATTAACACCTTCCATTCATGAACGCCGAAAGAGATTTTGGAATAAACACAAGGTCACAACCCATGGTCACTTGAGAAAGGAAAGGAGTTATGCAAAGGTGCCAAAGAGTCAGGTTTTTCCACAGAGGAAAATGTCACGTACGCCAAGACCAGTTCATCCTGATTTTGATCTTGGTCCTCGCTAAAAGAATTAAATGAAGGTGAACAGAGGTAGCTGAAGCCTCAGCTCACTTATTGAATTTAAGGTATGGGGGTTCCGGCAGACAGTCTACCCGAGACGGTCCTATACGCTGATTTTCTCCAAAGGGTCATGGCTAGTCGTCATCTGATCAGAAAAAGTTTGCACATGCCATGTTGGCATTTAATGTCGCAGCCATCTCCCCTGCAGAATCCATGCACAGTTAAGGTGGCGTCTAACGAAAGTTATCCATCCAAATTCGGCTGAAGGGACACCATGCCTTGGATGACCGAACACGCCTCTGTTAGGTGAATTCTCCTGAGTATATAGGCTCAGTTTTTGTATTTTGTAAGCATCAATGGTAGAGAAAAGCTCCCGATTGTAAAGTTTTAGCACACACCCTAATTCCTGGGCTATGCAATTGTATGTAAGATTTCTTGTTTAATGAAAGGCAGTTTCCTTATTTCATCTAGTTTTCATCTCATACTGAGAGAGTTCATGATCGACTGATTCACACGAATTATGGCAATTATGTTGTGATAAAGGATTTATTGTGGCATTATTGTTTTCTCTGGTTTTCTACATTTGAATGTAAGAAGATATTGCATTTAGATGTCTTATTCTATAGTCTGTTAGGAACCCGATGTTTATGACAGACTTTAGCACCTCTCTGATATAAGTCTTCCCCCTACTCACCACTATACTACAACTCACTGTCTGAAGTTATCTAAGACCTCACTTGCCCATGCATGCTTGTCCTAGTTTTGGAGTTAGAACCACACCATATTGAGTTGGCTTCCAATCGATCACTCCATTAAACAAATCGTGACACAAACTGATGGGCGTTGGGCTCTGCTCCTGCTGCAATCTAGGGGTGACTTCTAACGCTAACACATACAATCTGAAGTCATGATCTTTAGTATAACATAGACCAAAATCCAATGTTCCCTTAAGGTGTCTCATCACATGTTTTTCATCATCAAGGTGAACATGTATGTGTTATACCAGATATTGACGCAAGGAAAACCATATATCTGGCCTAGTATTCATCAGATACATCATTGAACCAATAATATGTATGTACAGAGTAGCATCAACCAATTTTGACGAGGTATCTACCAGAAGATTCAACTTCGTTTCCATGGGTGTGTACACAGATTTACATTTCAACATGTCAAACCTTTTCATTATTTCAACTGCATACTTCCCTTGGTTAAGAAAGATCTTCTCTGGGTTCTTCCAAACTTCAAGACCTAAGAGATAATGCATTAGGTATTTCAACAAACTCTGTAGTGAGCTTCTTCTACAATCCATGATGAGATTTTCTTGATATTGTCAAGAATACATCATCTACATATAATAGAAACACTATAACTGACTCATCATTCATAACCTTGAAGTAAAGGTTAGAATCAGTTTTAGTCTTGGTAAATCCCAAACTCTTCAGAAAATATCAATCCGTCCACACCAAGCTCTTGGAGTTTGCTTCAATTTGCAGACATGAGTCTTTAT
The DNA here is from genome assembly GCA_000966675.3 of Picea glauca. Taxonomy (NCBI): domain Eukaryota; kingdom Viridiplantae; phylum Streptophyta; class Pinopsida; order Pinales; family Pinaceae; genus Picea; species Picea glauca. Next base: position 6,470 of record JZKD02S1393052.1, read on the forward strand.
GTCTTCAAATTCAAATCAAATTTTCACATCACTTTGTACCAATCTGGTACACTTGCTCAATTGCAACTCAATCTACACAATCATGTGCTATCTCTATGTGCTTTTTGCAAAGCGCTATCTATCTCACTGTCTGGTAGTATGTCCTCTACTCTCTCTGCAACTATTCCTCTGGAAGTGGGACTCTGCACCCGCAATTGCTCTGAAGTTGAGAATGGCTACTCTATTCTCACTGTGACTGTTGAAATCTGAAAGTAACTCCTCTACTTCATCATGGAAACAAATTCATATGAAACTGAGAGTGGCTCAATAACTAATACTTAAGGTATATATTCTTCTTTCATGGAGGTAACTCTATCTTTTGTTAAGGTTTAATCTATTATTAGGTTTCTTTTCAATTTACTAGATAAACATAACATATATAGGATCAATGAGATAAACACAATCACAATATACACAACATTTATCTTGGGAAACCCTCATGGAGAAGAAAACCCAACAAAAAATTCCTTAATATAGATAGCCAATACAATGCCAAGACGATAAATCAAACACTAGAGAATATCCTCTACTAAGCAATGCACCTCTCTCTCTCTTCCTTCTTCTCCAACTCTAGCTACCAAACTTGCACTCTAGATGATCAAATGAGTGAGTGAACAAATGAGTCGTTGGCTTCCTTTATTTATACAAACTGACAAGTGTTGAAAAGGTGTCTCTTCACTAGGTAGGGCCGACTTGTCTTCTAAGTGGTTAAAGCCACTTTAAATTGCATGGGGGATGAATTCTCAATTTTCATAATATATTTAGGGTTTGACCAATACACAAAAGGGGATTTGGTCAATTATAATGCCCGACATGATCAATCCACAAAAGGGGATTGATATAATGAATAATAAATGAATAATAAATAGAATATTATTTGTGGTTACAATATTTCAACATCTTTTATTATAGCCATGTCTCCATGACCCAATTCATGTAATGCACCAACTTCTACTCAATTTTAAATAAGGGGATTTCTCCCCCTGCATATCATACTATATATGAACCATTGTTGTTCTAGTTGTCTTCATGAATACTGAAAATATTTCTTCAATTACTAGAGTAAGTGTCTCTTCATAGTCCTCTCCCTCTTGTTGGGAGAATCCTCCAGACACACATCAAGAGTTGTACATATGCAACATGCTTGATCTGTGAGATCAATCTTGGAAGTCAATACTGGATTTTATTCTAGTCTCATGAAAAATCTATATCCCAATCTTTTTGTTTGGCTTCCTTCTTTGTCACTAAAACAAGGGAACCTTCCATGAGATTTCATATCTCCTAGGATTCTTTGAAGCTATGATCTAGTATTTTCACGGCTTCTGTCTCCCAGTCTTGGAAGTTGTCTCTTCATCTTATCCTTTCTGAGATCAATCTTACTCTTGATTTCTTTTGAGTCTACAAGGACTTCATCATCTCTTACAGGGTATAATTGATGTTGAATATCAAGTCTAAATGTGAAAAGCTGAGTTAGAATTCAAGTGAATTCTGCTTCCTGTCAAGGTGGCTTCATTATCCTTTGAACAAGTCTACTGTGAGTTCTTGTTCTTATGTTTGGTCATATTTGGAGCCTTATGCTCCTTACAATCAATCTCCATATGAGATACTTTGGATCTCAAAAAATATCTTCTTCTTCATCTTCTTTGGTACATGGATGTATATGTTCATGTACATAGTTTTTTCATGTCTCATCTAATCTATTTCCTTCTACAACCTTCACTATAACTTCATCAGTTTTATCACATGTGACCTGAAACAAGGTTAACAAAACAACACGAAAGAATAATACTCTTTTGATAATAGTAATAAAACAATAGCACGAATAATCGTCACATATCTCCTTTAGAGCTATCACTTGTGGCATGCCTGAAAAAGTAAGAAATTCAATACGAAAATGATATCAACACTCTTCTAGTGTTGTGATCAAACATTCATCCATGGTAACCTGGAACCAACACAAGAAGTTTCTCCTAGAGGATATGTTAGTTGTATCTCGTAAATTATTACATTAAGCATTTATCTCAATCTCACATGCTACCAAGTATAATACTTTTCAAAGACTGCTACCTCAACTATATTACTTACTTGTAAAGGGGTAGTTATCAACTTTTCATGTGCAACTTTGAATCTTATCAAATTAATTAATCAAACCTAGAACTTGGAGCCTTGTCTTCAAGAATGAGTGTGTTGCTTTTGTTCCAAGTATCCTTCACTGAAGATGACGAGTGCTTTCTTCAACCTTTCTTTTGTAGTAAGACAATATTCTATCTTGACAGAATGTTGGGTTAGAGAATAAACTCTATGATCTCAACTTTAATCAATCTAATACCTTGAATTTAATAGCCTCAATATGCAACCTAGATCAAAATAATGTCATAACAAATAGATGCATATCAAAATAATCAAACATGCGTTGCATTATTCCTCTGAATGTGTTGGATCTGAGATTCTTCTGGATCTATGGAAAGAGATCCCTTCTCCTGAAAATACCCTTTAAAGATTAACAATTTAAACATATGTGAGTACATACCCCTGGTAGTAGTGGCACCATTTGATAGCAGCGGTAACAGTTAGCAACCCTTTAAAAACTTCAAGGGAGACTACAATTGGTACTGCAGCTGATACTTCAACTAATACTGCAACTGTAATTGATACTATAATCGATTCTAAAACTGCAACTGCAACTTAGGGTTTTATGAGGAAGCCCTAATTTTTCAAACTTCAAATTTTGAAATTATGATCTAGGGACTAGATGCACTGGGCTAAGGCGAGTTTGCTGGAGCTATTAGATTTCAAAAATTTCAAGTTTTTCCCCTTGAAACTTGACCTGCAGAAATACAGACTGGTACTTCTAGTACTGACTCTAGTTTTTTTTGGTTTTTTGGTACCAGTCTAAACTAGGTTTTAACTTTTCAGAGACTTTTTCCACTGAAAAGGTGTGCTCAAGCTACCAAAAGATTCACTAGGGTAGGGCATGCTTTTCTAGATGGTTTTTATGAAAAATTTCTTCTCCAACAAAAATCCCTAATTTTCTTATACGACAATAGTGAATTTTTTTTATTATCCAGTAAAATATGCTCTCTTCGGTTTAGCTCTGATACCATGTTAATTTTTGAGCTATTATTAGGTTTCTTTTCAATTTACTAGATAACTATAGAATAGGTAGGATCACTAAGAGAAACACAATCACAAGATACACAACATTTATCCTGGGAAACCCTCATGGGGGAGAAAACCCAACAAAACTTCCTTAATATAGATAGCCAATACAATGCCAAGACAATAAACCAAAACACTAGAGAATATCCAACAATGAGAAATGTGCTTCTCTCTTCCTCCTTCTCCTAACTGTAGCTACCAAACTTGCACACTTGTTAAGCGAATGAGTGAGTGAACAAATGGGGTGATGGTAGGTGCTGGAAAGGTGTCTCTTCACTAGACAGGGGGGACTTCTCTTCTTAGTGGTTAAAACCACTTTAATTAGGACTGGAGGTTGACTTATTAATTATCATAATATAGTTAGGGTTTGAACAATCCACAAAAGGGGATTTGGTCATTTACCATGCCCGACATGATCAATCCGCAAAAGGGGATTGATCTAATTAATAATGACTCAATAATAAATAGAATACTCTTTGTAGTTACAATATTTCAACATGTCCTTCTTCACCTTGGTTGTTGATATTGTTCACTAGTAAGTGGTCTTCTTTGAGAGTGGGTTTTCTACTGGAAAATCCCTTAATAAGACATCGTACTATTCCCAACCATACTTACCATTTTCCATAATTATTCCCCTCCATTTCCTTATCTCTTGGGATTTTAGGGTGTATTGACCCAAGAAGGGTTTGTCCCTCATTCTATGGGAAGAATGGGATAAAGGCTTAGAGGGGTTGGTGTTGGGTAAAATATAAAGTCCATATATGAACCTTCCAGATGCTTCTCCCAAGGATCACCCAAGAAAGCCATAAAACACTTATATTTGAATAAAAGGGGACCCATAATATAACGAAGAAATTCCTGAAAGGTAGATTGAAGGATTGGAGGTCTCATCACGAGCCGACCTATCACTTCCATGGATATATAGTTGTATGACATTGTCATTATCTGGTCACCAAACCAGGGCCGTGACTCTCAATTGCATGGCTGAGAGAAAGGGGGTCTCATCACGAGCCAACCTTCTCATTTTCGTTAGGCATTTGTGGGTGTCATTGCCTCCATATGGTCACCACACCAGGATAGTGACCTTAAACCTCTCCTTGTTCTAAAGAAAATATAAATAAAGAAATATAAAACGTAAATGATGGGCTTGGAAAAAGTGCATTGTGGATGAATGTATGACACACTCTCTACAAAGGTACCCATGAATGAGACACTGTGACCCCTAGTATGTCATTGCAAGATACCAGTTATATAAAATATGCAGAGTAGAAATAAAGTGCTAGAAATGGCAGAATAATAGTAAAATATCCAGCATAATCTTCACAATACATAGAAATGATATATGAAATAGCAATAGAAAAATCACTTTGATTCAGAAAAAAATGTTCACAAGCCTCTTTGAGCGGGCAACCTCCAGTTGAGTAGCGCTCTGTTATAGTAATCTCCAAGCTAGGGTTCTCATACCCTTGCCCCTTATTTATACTAAATATGTCTATTAAGAGAAGCATATAGAGGAAGATCCTTCTAGAAGCGAAAGCTTATATTAGGTCTTCTTACATCCGCCTTATTCTATTTTATTGAAAGGCCTTATTAATATTGACCTTTATTACATTCGAATACATTGATCTACCTATGTGCGGGTTAGGACCTTAACATT
>JZKD02S1393063.1:20905-34866 GCA_000966675.3 Picea glauca
CAATGTATTTGAATAGGGTAGGTAGGTTGGAGGGAAGCGCTCGAAGAGCCCCCTCAGGTAAAAGGGACTTAGGATCTCATTTTGTGTAAGAGAGGAAGTGGAGAAGAGCCAGAGAGAGCTTGAGAACACCCTTGTAAAATATAGGCATTTTCCATTTTTAATATAAACAGAAGAAGTTTTTCCTGCATGTATTTCTGTGTTATGTGGATGTCTGTGAGTGTTCTTCGTATTTTGTGAATGTATGTTTTGGTTGTACATTTGCAAGTTGTTTTTATTTCAGGTGAAGGTCTTTGAGGCTTCACACCAGGAGGGTGTGACAGAATGTTGTAGGTTCTGAGAGCCGTGCATAAAGGATGCACTTATGAACTCTGTGGAGTCAGACAGAGACATGCTATGGCATAGGAACGGGAGTCAACAACTCAGGAGAGGAAGACCTTTGAGGTTGTTGAACACCTCAGGAGGCAAGGCTGTGTGGGAGAAGACATAGTTGCAGATAAAATTCTGCTGTGGATTCTGTGAAGCTCTGCCAAGCGGGCTTTGAGTGCATGCACAGCAGTGCACATAGGAAGGACTCTGCTGTGAGTTCTTAAGGAAGACCAGAATCACTCAGGATTCTGAGAGCTCTGCCAAGTGGGCATTGAGTAGGCGTATAAGTGAACAGAAGAAGTATAGAACTGTTGGAAGTTTTGAGAGGATAATCTGCCAGGAGGGCATTGAGATATTGTGCAGAAAGGCACAGAAGAAAAGAGAACTCTTTGAGTTATGTGATTTGAAGAAGAGTCCACTGAAGGATCTTCACAAGGTTATTGAACACCCTGCTGACTCAACAAGGAGTTGCTTGAGCGGGAGGATAGCCAGGAGGGCATCCAATTTCTCCATCTAAAGGAGAAGGAAGAAAAGATAAAATCCCTTAGGGGTATGAGTGTGTGAGAAGCTCAGAAGAGACAGCAATGTGTGTGCGCGAAGACTCTGCAAAAGTGCAGACATTGGAATCCTTTGAGGGTTCAAACGGAACAAGATAAGGAGGAACAACATTTTTACATGCACTGGAGAGAACTTAGAGTGAGGAGTTCGTAGAGGAGAAAGGGAGCAAAGGTTGAGGCCATTGGCTTTTGAAATTATTCCAAGTCTGGGAAGAAGGAGTGCGCAAGCTCAGGGGAGCACAACAGTCGTCAGATCGGTGGAGAAAAGATATCTGGATCATTGATTTCTACGTCTAGGAAGATGCACAGGAGGAGCGCACAGAAGAGGAGATTGTGGACCATAGAATGTTCACTCAGACACCCGTCAGTCATCGGATCGGGTGAAGAGGTGTAGATTTTAGCCTCGGGGGCAAGCGCATGGGAAGAAATAATCTACACCGTCAGATCTAGAGTGGAGAACCCGATAGTCGTCAGATCTGTCGAGAGTTACACGGGGGTTAAAGCATCATGGACAGGAGAGGAGAAAATCCCGAAAGGCATTGAGGCATCGGGATATCGACACTCGAGATATCAGAGTTCTCAAGGTCAAGGGAGTCGGGACACCTCAAGTCTCGAAACCCGAGGATTGATATGAACCATCCGTTCACTTGGGATGCATGTCAGAGATCTGAAGAAAGTTGGAGTTCGGCATTTTGCGAGTCCTGAAGAAAATACATCCGGGACATTTGAAGTCATGAACAGTGAGAGGCGATCAGGACCGTCCATCAATTGGGGACATGTGGAAGAGATCAGAACATTCAGGAGATTCCCCGAAAGGAAAGTCATCCATCGTCATATCGTGGATCGGGATATCAAAAATCTCGTGGATGCAAGGTTTATGCATTTTGGCATTGCGATGTCTGAAACCCCAACGAGAGGTATGACTGCGGTCACTAGGGGATAATGGTCATATGGGCCAAGAGATTAGCCAAGAGGGATAACACATAAAGTGTCGTATCGGCAGATCAGTGATCGGGAGATCGCGAGGATAGAGGTTTGTGACATCAAGAGTCATGAAACCCTGAATCCTAAAAGTCATAAGGCTGCGGTCTTATGAGAAGTGGTCACATGGACCAAGGCATAGCTAGGAGGGGATAAGGCCGGAAGAGAGTGTATCAGCAAATTGGAGTTTGGGAGATCAAGAGGACAGGAGCTCTTGACGTCGGGGATCACGAGCAGGGGTTTCGGATCAGAACACAAATTCTCACCATCGATTTGGAAGATGTGTATTTTTTGACTGGCCTCTCGAAAAGAAGGGCTCCTATAGATTTTTTCAGACAGAGGGAGCTTCCTAAGCAAGTGGGTGTGTACCTGACACGTCATTATGTCCCAGGAGAAAGACTAGTGGGGGGTAGAATCCCCATCAAGGATATCAGAGAGTTACCCCTTCGGTTTATTTATTTTTCCATCACGAGTGTGATAGGAAGAACTAGCGCACATCTGGCATCGAGATCACAGGTAGCTTATGGCGTACAGTGTTTGGAGCCAACACTGATTAACTGGAGCGCAAGGTTTCTTCGGAACGTGAAGGACCAGGTTTTGAGATGTAGGATGGGGTAAAAGTAGTTTGGATATGGTTCTTTCTTGGTCTCATTCTTCTTAGAGCGCATCTCCCAGATGCAGCCTCAGATTGCATTGGCGGTACGACCAGTGGGAGAACCACGGATGGAACGGTGGACTAGTCTATCTTCGACACTAGTGGCAGAGTTAGAGTACCATTTCATCGATGACTTCTTCACTTGGATGAGACGCCACTATATTTGGATAGAAGACTTCCCATATGTCGAGGTGGACTTTCACGGGAGCATGGATTTGATTCTACCAGCAGGGGAGGACTAGGATGCGTCAGGTGAGAGACTAAGAAACACCTTGTCTAGTTTTTTGTTTTAAGTTTTTTTAATGTATGTATATTTTTTTTTGGGTACGTAGAAGAGTTTTTAATGGATGTATTGTTTTCAACATGCAGACAAGGGGGCAGTTCATCCGACTGAGATACCAATACTGGGACGTCGCAGGGGTGCTCAGGTTGCAATAGATCCAGGGGCACCAGTGATAGGTCTCTGGTAGGTTGAAAGAAACATTCAAGGCCTTATGATGGGCATTCCTCCTCTACGGAGGAGAGAAGTGCCTTAACATTTACATAGACACATTGTGGGGGTGCCCGAGAATGTTAATTCTCTACTGAGACGAGTAGTGCATGCAGTGATATGTTACTCTCAGCATAATGCAGTGCAGAGAGATTTGAGTTTCTCTGGTGATTGTATATTTTGTATGACTTGTCGGATGATGTTGTATGGGTGTGAAGACCCAAAATTTTTCTCTTCCAAATATGTTTTTGATGTAATCAAAATATTTTTAGTCACGCTATGTATATATATATAGTTCCAAGTTTTTACAGTGCCAAAATACTTGTAAATGATGATGTCTTTAATGTGATGTGTTTTAATTCACATGTGATGTACAATTTGTTTTCCTTCATGAAACCTTATCTATGGGCGATATACCGATCCAAATCTAAAACATTGTTGAGTTCTCTTGGAATATGTCTGTATTCAATGTAATCAAATATTCATTCAAGACGACGAACTTGTAGGTGGAGACGTAGCAGGATAGGATTACGAATAGCGTAGATACGATTGAGTTGATAGACCACGAGTTGGGAGTCTAGGATAACAATGATACGAGAGATACCTAGGGAGGAGGCTTGGGTCAAAATTCCGATGACAGCATGATATTCTGCCATGTTATTAGTCGTTGTTCCTAATAAAATACCTCATGAACTCACCACCTCGTCAAATTGGTAAATGACCCATGCTATCGAAGCAATGTTTTGGGTGTGTCGACCAGTGCCATCCACAAACCCGACAAAGATAGGAAAGGAAGACGTCATATGCACATGAAAACACAAGGCACAGTTATGAGTGGCAAAGACAAAGACTCGAGCACATGAAAGAAATAGACACACCAAACTAAAATACAATAATGTACAATGTACACATGCTAGGTGATCTAGGCATAGTATTTTTTAAGGTAAAGCTTGTTTCGGGGCTCTCCTAGGGAAATTCCATCATAATCGACTAACTTGTAGGTGCCTCTGTGCAGAACACATTTCACAATGTAAGGGACATGCCACAGAGGTTCTAACTTACCTATCCTTAGTTTGTCATGAGCCTGGTCATAGACGAGGACTAAGTCTCCTTTTGCAAAAGTCTGAGGATGGATGGATTTGTCGTATTGATTTTTTATACATCTCTGATGTGCCTCGTTAACGAGAGTGGCATCACAACGTGTTTCATCCAGTTTGGTCAGATATAAGAAATTTTCTTCTTCGGCAAAAGTATGGGGTAGGAGTTCTACTTTAAGTTTCAAAGATGAAATCTCACACTCGATTGGTAAAACGGCTTCGATGCCATAAACTAAATGGAAAGGAGTGAACCCAGTTGTGGTTTTCACGGAAGTATGGTAAGCCCAAAGAGAAGAGAAAAGTTGTAGATGCCAGGATGTCTTATTTTCCCCTACCATGAGTTGAATCATGGTTTTGAGGACCTTGTTGATGGCTTCAACTTGTTCGTTGGCCTGAGGATAGTATGGGGATGAGTTTTTATGGTGAAATCCCAGCTTGGCATGCAATTCACTCATCATCTGGTTCTTAAAGTGTGAACCGTGATCGGTGACAATAGTGTGTGGTACACCAAAATGAGTTATGATGTGGTTAAAAACGAAAAGAGTTGTGGTATGACCATCGTTCAGAAAGGTAGGCATAGCCTCAGCCCATTTGGTAAAGTAGTCGACAGTGACGATTATATAACCATGCCCCCCGGCTGAGGTAGGCTTACATTGCATAAAATTGATACCCCACTTGGCGAAGGGGCTGATGGCGATAATGGGGTGTAGTGTAGTAGGGTGGGTGCATGCCTTGTTGTTAAAAACTTGGCAGGGTGGGAATTTTTTGATTGCCTCAATACAATCTTTGAAAATCGAGGGCCAAAAATAGTCGGCACGTAGAATTTTTTGGGTTGTGGCCATCCCAGAAAGGTGACTGCCATAGGCTCCAAGGTGACAGTCATTCAGAACATGTTCGGCCTCTACATGAATCAAACATCGTCGAAGGATAGTATCAATACCACAACGATACAAGGTGTTGTTGATGATAAGATAACGACGAGAATGGTGGCGAATACGTCGACGCTCTTCACAGGAAGTGTTAGGCTAAAAGCGTTGGGTTTGGAGTTAAAGGAGGATGTCTCCATACCAAGGATCAGAGGTGCTAATGAGGAAAAGAGTTTCATTAGGGAGAGAATCTCTAGGTTCGATATCTTCATCAACATGGGGGAGATCACAGATAAGTTCTACAAACACCAAGGACTTTTTGGCTTTGGACTTCGCAAATTCAAGATCGAATTCCTGAAGGATGACGATCCATTTAGAGTATTTTCCCCCAAGCACTTGACGTGTCAAGACATGGTACATGGGGTTTGAGTCCGCAATCACAGTGGTGGTGCATAGTAGGATGTAATGGTGAAATCTCTGGACAACGATGACGGCTGCCAGAGCCAGTTTTTCTACATGTGAATATCGAAGTTCGGGTCCAGATAGACTCTTTCTCAGGTAATAGATCACATGTTCCTCACCGTTGGGGTCCTCCTGAACTAATACCATTGCAATAGTGGAAGTGGAGGCAGCTAAGTAAAGGATGTAGTCCTTTGTATACTCTAGAGGGTGCAACAAAGGTGCGTGAGTCAAGGCATGCTTGAGAGCATCAAATGATCATTGAGCGATGTCATCCCAGATGAAAGGGGTGTTTTTCTACAACAATCACATGAATCCTTTAATTATCTTGGCGTAGTTACAAATGAAACGACGAAGGAAGTTTTCTTCTCCTTGCAAACTCTGGAGTTGGGTCAAACTAGTAGGTGGGGGTAAGGCTAAAATAGCATTAATATTTAAGGGATCCACCCGAATCCTGTCTTTAGAGACAACAAAATCGAGGAGTCGACCGGATTCCACAGTGAAAATACACTTATGTGGTTTCAAGTGGATACAGTAAAACCGACATCGAAGAAAAATAGCCCGTAAGTGATCAACATGATCTGATCAATTGGATGAGTGGGCAGGTAAGTCGTCAAGGTAAAGTTCTGCAATATGCTTGATATCATGGAAAGCGTACGACATGGCCCACTGGAAAGTAGCACCAACATTTTTGAGCCCAAAAGGTAGCTTCTGATAGGAGAAAGTTCCCCATGGGCAGATAAAGGTTGTATTATGTTGATTAGCAGGTAAAATTTCAATCTGGTTATACCCAGAGAAACCATCCATGAAAGATAAGATTACACTCTCAATGCAATTATCAATGATCTGGTCGATGAAAGGCTTAGGGTAGTTTTCCTTTGGACAAGCCTTATTGAGATCCCGATAATCAACATAGACATGAATGGTCCCCTGTTTTTTGGCAACCGAAACAAGGTTGGAGACCCATTCTGTCAAAGGGACAAGATAGATAAAGCCAGATTTTAAAATTTTCCCAACTTTTTCCTTTATGGCTGCGATTTTCTTGGGATGAACCGGGTGGAGTTTATGTCGAACAGGATTCGCACTAGGGTAAGTCTTGATTTCATGCATGATGATCGAGGGGTCGATTCCTGGCATTTCTTCATAGCTCCAAGTGAAGACATCGCGGAATTTTTTAAACAGAGCAGTGTAAGATACCACTTCTTCGAGTGTGCAATTAGCACCAAGTTAATGTTTTCCGTAATGCCTTCTTTGATCGAAATATCAATAACGATCATAGTAGAGATACTACCCATATTCCCCTCAGAAAGAGTGTCTTGTGTGAGGATGGGAGATTGTGGAGAGTGGGTAACATCAGGAGGGAATACAAAGTGTATGTCTTTGTGAATTTCTTCTAGAGGTGGAAGAAAAGAGGATCAGTGATGGTTATCATCCCTAGGTACATCATCGATACTAAGAATTTCCATTATAGATTCGTTGGAAGGAAAAATGTGGGAAATGTAATCGATTGCAGACGATAGGGAATCCAACCATGACGGGATCAAATAGGCATCAGGTACCAGTAGATGGGGGTTGTCCGGGGAGGGAGAGGTAGATTGAATAACCATGTATGCAGCCTCAGCTAGGCTAAGTGGCATGGTGTCACTGAGCACATCGAATTCCATAGGACTAGGTACAATCCAAGGGTCAGATGATTCCAAAGAGTCATAAGCCATAGTTGAAATCATATTGACGGTGGAAATATGATGTGTGGTGGGTGGAAGTGGTGTAGGAAAGGTACCCATAAGGCTAGAATATTTCAACAAGTCAACACCAATGCTTTCATACGTAACTTTGTGGTCTACCAAAAATGGAATGTTGTTGGTAACAGGGGGGGCACGAGCGTCGGGTGTACAAAAACCTAGTTGGTCAATAGTGACAATTTTGCCTTGATGGGGAAATTGTACACATTGAAACATCGATGAGGTGATGATAGTCATAGCATAGAACCAAATTCTTCTGAGGAGTAGGTTGTAATCGAGGGGGGCATTGACCACCTCAACAGTAACAGTTTTTCCACCCAACTGAATGGCTAAGGATTGAAAAATTCTGTGAGGATGAAAACCTCACCCATCGAAAGCATGTAATATCGTAGGGGATTTGTTAAGGGCAGGCGATGTCAAGCCTTTCAAACAAGCTAAAGACATGACACAAGTAGAGGCTCCCTCATCCAAGATAGTTCAGTGGATTTGTTGATTGTGAACAACAACATCGATTTGAAAAGCTAGTTGGTGGGAGAGTTGAGGTTGATGATCATCCAGATTAAACGTGAGGTTATTAGATGACTCAATATCGAAAGCATCATTAGTAGCCAAAATCATTCTATGTTGACTGGGACAGTGTTGTAGAACTTCCAAAGCAGACATATCACACGGTGCTTGAGCCAAATCTTTAACGATGTTGTAGTTTTGGGCAGCCCGTGAACTAGGATTAAAGGTAGATTTCTAGATAGTTCTCTTGGGAGGGCGTAGGATGGAGTCAAATGAAGGTTTCTTGATCTGGAGTGGCCCACACAGGGGGCTAGCAGATGGAGGACTAGCGAAAGATGGTGATGGGTCCGGTAAGGAACCGTTAGTGGGCTTTGGCTTATGAGGTTTAATCAATGTTTCATGTGTCATAGTGCGAGTGGTCAAATTAATCCCATTAAACATGTAAATGTGGGCACTTGTCGAGGCCTCATCATGGGATTGGATGGAACTGCCCCCTGGATTGGGGGTTTGAGCAACCAAAGATTGTTGCTATGGAAAAGGCTGGGTAAGCACAGTGGGTTGTGAATTTCCCTTTAAAATCTTGGCCACTTCACTGTGATGTGGATAGTCTCGGGTTTAGTGATCATATCCACAAATGAGACATGGGAATTTCCGTTTATTTTGTGGTTTTTTTCCAGCAGCAGGGGTTTGAGGTTGATTTTTTGGTTGTTCATTGTTGTTGTTTTTATTTGGTTTATTTATTTCTTTCTTCTTGCCTCCAGACTGTTGCGAAGGGGTCAATTGGACCGTATTCACCTCAGAGACCTAAGTTTGGGGAGAGATAGAAGAAGGTGTGGTCAAACTAGGAGCAGATGTCGAAACGGACCGCTGGGTTGTTCCAGTCGACTGGGAAGTAGATTGGGTTTTGACGGAGCCAATGACTCCATCCGCGTGCGAGGTATATGATGGTTTGGATTGGTTAGTAGTGGCACAGGTAGCATTTGGTATCAATTCATACAGAGTACCAGATTGTGAATAAACCAAATCTAGGTACTAAGCTCGAGCAATAGCTTCTTCCTCGGTGACTACACCACCCATAACAACATCATGAGCGATCTGGGGTAATAGTGATTTAGTGAACCATTCCACTAATAATTGGTCAAGAATGACCTCTTTGATTAACCTTCGTCGTCGTCTCCATTCATGAATATGATCAAAGATATGTACGGAGGTTGTCTGATGAAGGGAGGTCAATAGTTCGATACTCATCTCATATCAAATGGGTAGTTGGAAGTGTGTGAGGAAGGACATGGAAAGGGAGTTTAAATCATGAAAAGAAGCCCGTGGTAGTTCAATATACCACTTTGCTGCAAAACCTGTAAGAATTCATTGGAAAATACACAAACGTATAGAATCTTCCATGAGGGAATTCGATGAACACCACAAATGGAAAGTCATCACGTGGTTTTTTGGGTCTTCTCCAGACTTTCCGTCGAATTTTGGCATATCAGAAGGCAGTTTATCTAGAATAGTTGGCCAAACCGGAGAATGAAAAATAGGATCATTCGTTAACCGAGACAAGTCTGGGAGGTCCAGAGTTGCTAGGAAAGGTAGTTGTCAGTTAACTTGTGGATAATACTGGTGTGGCATAGAAACACCAATAGGACCATACACCGGGTTAGGAGGATAATTGTAACTAGTGGGTCCCCTTGTATAAGGTTGGTGTTGACCAGGGTACACAGGATTTGAGGGGGTTCGAGAAACATGTGCGAGCGGAGGATAACCAGATGGGTTTTGAGGATTATAAGCCAGATTTGGCGTTTGTCCATAAGGAGGGTATAGATGGGTACCTTGGGGGGGAAGAGGTTGTTGTGGAGCCTGAGGATTGTGTCCCCCCGAGAACTGTGGGTTACCTGGAAAAGGGATATTCCATGGATTGGGTGTAGTAGACACATTTTGTCCATATGGTTGATGGTAGGCTCTGGATTGAGGTTTCCCCCCAGCCTAAGGTGCCCTCCAAATGGAAGTTGTCCTTCGGTGGGAGGATGCCCCCCAGCTTGAGGTGTAGTTCCCGAAATTTGGGAACCAGACGTAAACGACTGACTGGTGCTGCTTAACGGGTTAAAGCCACCAAGACTGGTCCCTCCGGGTTGTTGTACAAGTATAGAAATTCTAGGCATACCTTGGGTAGTAGTGACAACGGAAGAATTCAGTGCCCTGTACCCAAAAGGGAGTGATGGTGAAGGTCTAGGTGTTAGTGGTGTGCCAATTGCAGCTTGGCTAACTAGCACATTACCGATGGAAATAGTCGGAACGTGAGGGACCATTGTAGAGTGAGTCGTCTAGAGAGAAAAAGTGGACCTTGGGCCAACAGACGATGTGTTCGGATCAATGGACGGTGTAGCTGAAAAAATGGTAGTACCGATAAAATGGTTTAAGGGTATGGTGTAGGTAACTGGCACGTCGACACCTATTCCTGTTCCATAAAGATCTCGCACCATGCGCGGTGGACTTCGAACAATGTATGTGGTCCAAAAGGGGTCGTCAATGAGAGGGTTTAAATGAGACCCAGTCAGGACTTCAGAAGGATTGATGACAATGAATTCATCGATTGAATTCAGTTGGAGAACACGTCTCTCATATCCCTCAGGAATGCGGAAAGCCTCCGAAGACTCTAAAACAATTCTAAAATTATCTAAAGGGGTGGGAAATTCTTCTTAGGAGGTTATAGTGTCATGAACCTCGCTTTGTTGAGGAGATTCCTCCATAGAATGAGGGGGTGAAGGGCTATTCTCTTCGATATTTTCTGGAGGAAGTCCCTGTAGCCTCCGTGAACTACGTGGAGGGTCAATGTTGGCGAAAAAGAGTCAGCGAAAAAAATCTATGGCCAATTACCAAAAAGAAGCAGCATACACTAATAGAATCTAGGAATACAACTAAGAAAACAAAACCTTCTCTCGATGACCGTGCTAGTTGGTGATGAAATCCAACATCGCGTTATCAAGTCAAGAAGGGGTGGGGATATGGTGGAACAATTACAATGGTGGCCTACTTAACGGACTTTCACCTTGGTGCAAGCTTCCACGCAGTAATTGTGGATTTACCCTCCGAGGAGCCTAAGTGATTCTGACCAATTTCTGCTCCAGGTACAGTGAGACTATCCTTCACTATCACCGTGTGTAAGACCCTAAAGATTATGGCCACTAAGGTTACCAATTCACATTCAGCCCCTGGGTGGGTACAGTCAACAGTCCAGTTTGAACGTACGGGCAGGGTATCTAGCCCGAAATCAACTTGAAAGGTTTCTGCTTAACATTGTGGGTATACCTTTAAGCGATCCCCATAATACTATCTGACTACTACAATCAGTCAAACCACAGAGGGATAATCTTCGTAGCTTTCCCGAGTGCAACCTCGTGCATAACCCCTGTGTGAGAGGGAGATCCCAAGTAGACTTATACGACAATTGGATTTGACTCTCCCTAGCTCAAGATGATAATGTTTGTTTTGGAAACTTTGGAGAGTTATGCTCACAGCCTAATCCAAAGTGCTAATCCTAGTCTACTATTGGTGGAGGATCCTAGAAAAAAAAATGTTCTATATAGTTTTTAATTAGAGTTCATTTTATGGTTGTTCTTTACTCAAAAGGGGTGCATGGAAGTGAAAAGGATGGAATGATGACTCCATCCCCAAAAAATGCATCAAAGATGATAAGCAGTCATTTCTTTTCAATGAATGTCTATTTAAGGGAGAGAGAGAGAGTTATTTTCACTAACAAACACTAACAAGGAATGTCCTCAAACAATTTTTTTTTTTGATCAAATCCAATGTGGTGCTAAAACTTTTTGGAAATGTCTTCTAATATGAAAATCAATCATGAAGATGCTTCTTTATTGTTTGTGTGCTAATAATGATTAATTCAAAATGACACTTCTCCTGCCAATTAACCTTTTGAATCAAGGAAACTCAGATAAGCATAAGCAAGTTTCGTACAAACAATACACCCTCTTGCTGTGATTGAAAATAAGAAGCAAAAAAGAAAACAAAGAAAATCAAGAATTTCACACAAAAAAGAGATGTTGAAGAATAGTGACCTCAATAAAACCAAATGAAGAGATTCGTAGACTTCTGATGTCCTTCACTAGAGTTTTTTGCTCAGTCAAGAAGAAGAGAAAAAACAGTGCATTGGTTTCAAACTCCCAACAGTAGAAAAAATAAAAAATAATGAAGAAGGCCACAAAATATAAACAACAAGGTATTTGTTCATCATAAGGAAGGATGTCAAAGTTTAGTGGGAAGAAGCATTGACTCATAGAGAGGCTCAACAAGTGAGACACAGGGATTGGACAATGGAAAAGCAATTCTAGAAAGGTTTTTTGCCAAAACAGGGTTGGCGCTCTGGTGTAAAGGGCACCAAGCATTATAGCGCTCTGTCTAACACATCCAGGGAGCACCGATGCTCTATTTACTTAGCCATAGGGGTGCCAAGATTAAAAGCTCATGAAAATGTCCAAAAGTCCAAAATTTCAGTCGAATTTTGGCAATCAAGCTGAGTGTGATGGGTTAAGGAGTCAATCAACACATGAAATCAAGCAAAAAGGGGTGAATAGGGTCTGAAAACAATCAAAGGGTAAGACAAGGTCTAAGAGGAAAAATCAAAACCAAAAGTGACGATTCAATTCTCCCAAGTGGAGTCGCCAGTTTCTGTTGAAGGAAAATCTCCTTACAGACAGGTAGATCTCCTCTTGAGAGCTAGAATCTTAACTCTTAAGACAAAAGACGCTTATCATGGACACTGACTTCCTTTTAGATCTATATAAACTAATGTATGAGGAGAAAGGAAAAAAATAAGTACCTTTTATCGACGTTTGTCCCTGCACGCTCCGAGTTGAGCTCCAATCTTTCGCTCCTCGATAAGGCCTGTAGACAAACAATAGTACAACCACTTCCTACTCTACTAACATTAGCTCGAAAATAGACCTATCTATTAGAGACAAGTTCATGTGATATCAAACACAAACTAGAAAGAAATAGGCCAAGTGTGTCATATTGATGAGAACAATGACGAAAGTAACTTACAACCATAGATGTGAGTGGAACAACCTTTGTTGCACGATCCGGATGACAACAACATCACTAATTACTCTCCTCTAGTTCACTATGTGTTTCCTATGGGATCATAGGTTTCATGCTTCTAATTTTTCCTCCTTTCCACCATGATAGAGCATGTTTATATAGGTTTAGAGAGGCCTAACCTCTTGAGGTATCTTTAGGGTAAGTTGAGGATTTTCCTCCTTGAGTTAGGGATCTTCCCTAAGATCATGGCTGAACTAGGAATTCGAATTCAACTATCTTCCAAGATTGAAATATCTTCTCCTTATTCTTCTCAACAGACCAACTCCTGCCCAGAATAGGCAATGCTCCCTCAAAAGGGCCATCAGAGTGCTATAGTGCTCCCTAGTAGGCTTTAGGGGGGCGCCAGCACTCCTACAATCAATAGTGCTCCTCTTACAAGGCTATTCAGTGCTATAACGCTCCCTAGAAGTTTAGAGGGGAGAGCCATTGCTCCTAAGAGAGATATAGGGGAGCGCTCTCTTCTAAAAGCCTAGATTCAGTGATTCTTTTAGGTGACAAGAGGTACTTAACTTCAGTCAACAATTCCTCTTCCTTCAAATTAAGTGTTTGAGGAATTTTAAGTGTCTCCTTAGTGTCATCATAAGTATGATATAGGAATCATGGAAGTATGTTTTGCTTGACACTTGCGACACTTATCAAAGCAAGTAATGTTGATGTGTAACAATCACCTTTTACTGGGTATCTAAAAATGTCACTATTTTCATACAAGGAAATTAGGGGATTTTACTAAAGAGGAATTTCTGACCAAAACCTATCTAGGGAATTGTTCCCTACCCTAACACATATTTTGTAAGCTTAAGTGCACCTTTTTAGTGGCCAGATTCTCTGGAAAGACAAACCATAGTTTTGAATGGTATCAGAAAACTAGAAAACCAAGAAACCAGAACCAGTACTAGAAGTACCAATCCATATTTGTGCAATTCAAGTTTCAAGGGGTCAAACTTGGAATTTTTTGAAACAATCATCTCCATCCAACTCACCTCAGCCCATTGCATCTCTTGGTAAGTTTATATTCATTATCTGAGGACTTTCATTTTCTGGTCATTTTCCTAGCTCCAGGTCAAGATGTTTGCAAGCACTAAGCTTGTTGACAAGTTATAAGGTGTGGAAATTTTGTGTGCCTAGA
>JZKD02S1393063.1:35849-50912 GCA_000966675.3 Picea glauca
CTCACATAAACTACAAAGCCTTACCATATGTAAGAAAGGAAGTTATAGGTTTACCATAATCTAAGGTTGATCATGAAGGTATATGCGAGGGATGTGCACAAGGAAAGAACATAAAGAATAATTTCCCAAAGAGCGACAGTAAAGCAGAACGAATCTTGAAGCTCATCCACTTAGATGTATGTGGTCCAATGCCATCAACCTGTCTAAGAGGGTATGTATACTATGTATCATTTATTGATTATTACTCTCATAAGACTTGGGTTTATTTCTTCAAATCAAAATATGAAGTACCTGGAAAGTTCAAGGAATTCAAAGCCTTGGTAGAAAACCTCTTCGAAAGAAAAATCAAGATACTCAGGTCAGATAATGGAGGAGAGTACTCCTCAAATGAATTTGGAATATTTTGCAAAGATGTCAGGATTAAGAGGGAGCTCACCACTCCCTATAATCCTAAACAAAATGGTGTAGCAGAAAGAAAGAATGGAACAATTATGGAATCATTAAAGATGATGATTCAAGATCAAGATCTTCCAATGCACTTATGGGTTGAAGAAGAAAGAACAATTTATGTCCAAAACAAATTATCCCATAGTGCACTTGGATTCAAAACCCCTGAATAAATGTTCTTCGGAAAGAATCCATAAGTAAGACATCTAAAAATATTTGGTTTTCCAATGTTTGTACACATTCTGAAAGAAAGGAGAACTAAGTTGGACCCTTCAGGAAAGAAGGGAATATTTGTTGGATACTGTGAGGCCTCTAAGGCCTTTAGAATTTACATACCAGGTTACCATCATATTGATATCAGCAAATATGTAAGATTTGATGAAGATGTAGCACTCAATGTTAATTTTTTTTTAATTAAATAAAGTACCAAGGCAAGTGTTTCTCTTCCCTAGGCACCTAAGGGGTGAGAAAGTGCCTAATGTGGGCCCTAGTCATTTAATTTGTGAGATGCAAATTAAAAGGTGACTTTATGACTAAATTTAGGGTGAGTGAAGAGACATTTAATCTCAGCCACTCATCTAATCTAATCTCATCCATTGGATTAGAAAACTACTCACCTTCCCTCATGAAGTCGATTAGGGTAGAGGGGTGCACCCATTCTTGGGTTGTTGATTCATTTTTGAGAGAGCAAGAGAGAGAGGATTTTCGAGCAGCAAGAGAGAAACCATTTATGAGAGCTAGGGAACACATCCCAAGGAATAAAAATAGCTCAAAATCGAGGCAAAAAGGAAAGTATTGAAGGAAAGCCGTACTGTGCGGATTGAGTAGGCCATACAGTAAAAAGAGCAGGCACAAAAATTGAGGCAAGGTACAATCCAAAAGAAAAGGTTGTACTGTACGGATTTTTGAATTTTGTACAACAAGGAAAAAGGCATGAAAACCAATCCAGAAGGTACATTCTGTATTGTACGGATTCCATATAGTCCATACGGTTCGTACAATTGTTATTCTAGCATAGATTTTGAGAAGAAGTAGTTGTGCTATTTTATGGAAGTTTTGGCACATTTCCTAAGGAGACTATACAACATTTATTTCTCTATTTTTGGGCTGAGGCAGTTGGCACAAATTTCAAGGTGATCCTATAGCAGTTTGGAGGCACATAAATCGAGGAGTAGACCTGCAATTTATTGCAGAAAATTCTGGGAAGAATTTTGAGGAGTTTGGCTCATTTTCCCATGTGAAGATTTGGCTCGATTGTCGAGATAAGTTTGTCATTTAAATTTCTAAAGATGAATATGCTGTAACATAATTCTTTGAAGCTCCCAAATAATAAAAATCTCCCTTTCTCACTGGTTTTCCCCTTGTGGTTTTTCTAGGGTCAAAGTTAGACCGAAAATATCTGTGTCTATATTTTTTGAGTTTTTATATGTTGCTGATATTTTATTTCTGCATTATAAACGATGTTCAGAATCCTCATGTTTCAGTTCTGAAATTAATTTTCTGCTAAGTTTTTTATATGCTGATATAAAACTGTGTTTGGGCATTTAACATTGGCTGAAAATTAAGCAAGACTGAAATTGGCTTGGGGTCTGAAAAATTTACATGGTATCAGAGCGGAGTTGAAGGGAAGCAGAGATTTCAACAGACAGAAAGTTGGGACAACAGTCACTTCACAGGGCAGATTTTTGAATTTATTATTTTCAGTAGAAAAGATTCAATGGCTATTGGTTTGAGAGTTGAGGATAGACTTGATGGGGCAGCAAATTTTGGTTCTTGGAAGGAGAGGATGATCTTGCTTTTGCAAGAAAATGAGTTGTGGGACATTGTGGAAAATACCACTACTCATCCTGTTGTGGTACCTACCGATGCTACTATTCTTGCAGCTTACACTAAGAAGAGTATCAAGGCTAAGAGGTTTATTCTTGATGCCATCAAGGATCATTTGATTCCTCACTTGACGAGGAAGACACATGCCTATGATATGTGGGAGTCTTTGACTAAATTGTACCAGAGTACAAATGAGAACCGAAAATGGTTTTGAGGGAAAAACTAAAGAGCATAAAAATGACCAAGGCTTAAAATGTGGTCTCATACCTTACTATATTAACACAGGTGAGGGATGAGCTTGGAGCTGTGGGGGAAGCCATAGTTGACAGTGATCTTGTGAGAACATCATTGAATGGAGTTTCCAAACAATGGGTTGTTTTTGTGGAGGGCATTGTTGCTAAGGAGAAGCTTCTCGGTTGGGAACATCTTTGGGATGAATTTGTTCAGGAGGAGACCCGGAGAGGTTATGTATGGAATTTCATCTATAGTTCATGAGAAGAAGAATGTGGCTCTTGATACCACTAGCAAGAAGAAGTTCAAAAAGGGTCCAAAGGGAGGACACAAGCCCAAGGGTGAAGGGAAGAAAGACATGAGAAAATTCAAGTGCTTTGCATGCCATAAGTTTGGGCACTATGCAGGTCAGTGTCCGATCAAGAAGAAGAAACAAACAACAACTTTAACATAGGTGGAAGAGTTTTCCACCAAGTTTGACAGGGAATTTTCCTTGATTTTGTGTCTATCCTCAAGGACCACTACTTCAGATACTTAGTATATTGACAGTGGTGCCTCTCGCCATATGAAAACAATTTGTGAGAACTTCAAAGATATTACACAGTGTGGAGATGTAGAGGTAGTGCTTGGAGATGACCAGGAGGTCAAGGTGGCTGGTTGTGGGACCGTATCATTTCAGAGGGAGTCTTTGCCTCCCATGAATTTGATAGAGCTTCTATATGTTCTGGTCTTTAAGAAGAACTTGGTGTCAGTTTCTACTATTGAGGAGAAGGGATATGAGGTCCTATTCCATGATGGGCAGATGCTTATTTTCCCTAGAGGGTCTAGCATCAGTTTGGCCAAAGTGATTGGTACTAGACATGAGAGGTTGTACAAGTTTTTGTTCCAGCCAGTGAGAGCATTGATTCATTCTACCAGCAACAACAATGACCTATGTTAGCTATGGCATAGGAGGATGGCACATTTGCACCATGGGGCTTTGAGAGTTATGAGGGAGATGGTGACAGAATTTCCATATTTTAGTTCAAAGCACCATGAGTTGTGCAAGGGGTGTTCTTTGGGAAAGTACACCAAGAATACTTTTCCAAGTAGTGACAGTAGAGCAACAGGGATACTTGATATTATACATTCATAAGTATGTGGCCCAATGTCTTTGTCATCGTTGACTAGTTCCCTATACTATGTTGTATTCATTGATGACTTCTCTTGGAAGTCCTAGATTTTCTTCATGAAGACCAAAGGATAGGTCTTCATTCGGTTCCAAGAGTTCAAAGCTCTTGTGGAGAACCAGACAAGGAAGAAAATCAGAGTCCTGAGATCAGAAAATGGGGGTGAGTATACCTCCAAGGAGTTCATGGACTTCTGTGCAAGAGAGGGCATCAGGAGGGAGTTGACTATTCCTTACAACCCACAGTAGAATGGGGCTGCAAAGAGGAAGAATAGGGCCATTTTTGGGCTGTGAGAGCCATGTTACATGATCAGGGGTTACCACTATTTCTATGGGATGAGGTATGCTACACTGCAGTTTATCTGCAGAACAAGAGTCCTCACAAGGTTGTGGGAAGCATGACTCCTGAGGAGGCTTACTCTGGGAAGAAGCCTGAGGTGGGGCACCTTCATATTTTTGGGTGCATCACATTTTCATATGTCCCTTCTGAGAAGAGGACAAAGATGGAGGCCATGACAGAGAAAGGGGTCTTTTTTGGGTACAGTGAGACTTCAAAGGCTTTCTATATATACCTTCCTTCCTTGAGGAAGACTGTCTTGAGGAGGGATGTCAGATTTGAGGAGGACAAAGCCTTTAGGAATTCTAGAGGGATAGAGAAGGGTGAGAAGTATTCACCACAGATTCAGGTGAGTCCACAGTAGGCTATAGTGACACAGAGTTCAGGGCCACCAGTTTCAGGGACGATAGGTTCACAGGTGACAGGGCCACAGCATTCAGGTTCATAGGCTACTGGTCCACATATTTCAAGATCAGGTACTTCAGAGTCTACTTCAGTATCATTGTCTTCAGCAAATGGGGTTGAGTAGGGAGATTCCCCTCCATAGGAAACTACTTTAGAGAGGAGGAAGCCCAAGTGGCTTCAGGACACCTTGAGGGAGGCACAGGGTTTAGTGGGGAATCCTAGACCAGAAGTGAGGGAGAGTAAACCTCCTGAGAGGTTTTGCAGCTACATCATGATGGTGAGAAGTATTTAGAAGTCTAAGATTTCCACTTTTGAGGAGGCCACTAGTAGACATGTATGGAGAGATGCCATGATGGAAGAGTACAATTCCATCATGAAGAACAATGTATGGGAAGTTGTTCCTAGACCTGAGGGGAAGTCAGTGGTGACTTCCAGGTGGCTCTATAAACTAAAGCATGCTACAGATGGCATCATTGAGAACTACAAAGCTCACTTTGTGGCTCAAGGGTTTTCACATGTTGAGGGAGTCGACTATGATGAGACCTTTGCGTCGGTTTCTAGATACACTTCGATCAGGACAGTGATCTCCATTGCAATATAGATGGGTTGGAAGATCCACCAGATGGATGTGAAGACCGCATTTCTGAATGGTCTTATTGAGGAGGAGGTGTATATTGAGCAACCATTGGGCTTTGAGGTGCATGGGAGAGACTCTCATGTGTGTAGACTGAAGAAGGCATTGTATGGGTTGAAACAAGCTTCAAGAGCTTGGTATTCAAGGATAGATGCCTATTTATAGCTGTTGGGTTTTGAGAAGAGTGAGGCAGATCCCAACCTATACTTCATTGAGATTGGAGAGGATCCTCTCATTTTTCTGCTATATGTGGATGATATTTTCATTACAGGGGTAGAGAGACTCTTCAGTAGTTGCAAGGAAATCCTTTCTTCAGAGTTCGAGATGTTTGACATTGGACTTATGCATTACTTTTTGGGATTGGAGGTTTGGCAAGAGCCTGGACACATATTCCTTGGACATGGGAAGTATGCGTGTGACATTCTGATCATATTTCAGATGGGATATAACAGGCCCATGACCACTCCCATGATTAACAACTGGAAAAATCTTCATGCTTCTAATTCACAGTTGGCGGATTCCACTTTGTACCGTCAGTTGATCAGTCATTGATGTATTTGGTCAATACCAAGCCAGATATTTGTTTTGTTGTCAACACTCTCAGTCAGTTCATGGTGGAGCCTAGGAGAGTGCACTGGGTGGCAGAAAAACATGTGCTCAGGTATCTTTGTGGTATGGTAGATTATGGTTTGGACTATCAAAGAGGAGATGGGGTTCGTCTGGTTGGCTATATAGACTTGGATTGGGCAGGATGTATCAGTGACAGGAAAATCACTTCAGAGTGTTGTTTTGGATTGGGATCAGCAGTTGTGTCTTGGTTCAATTGGAAACAAAAGTCAATGGCTTTGAGTTCCGCAAAGGCTGAGTATATGGCAGCCAGTCAGGCTAGTTGTGAGGCCCTTTGGATTCATAAGATGTTGGTTGGATTGTTCGGTGTGCAGTTGAGGCCTACTGTGATTTACTGTGATAATCAGAGTTGCATTAAACTCTCGGATAATCCAGTTTTTCATGACCAGTCTAAGCATATCGAGATTCGTTATCACTTCATCTGTGATTATGTTCAGAGAGGAGCTATGGAGCTACAGTACATATCTACAGAGGAGCAGGTTGCATACATACTCACCAAGGCATTGTGCAGAGGCAAGTTTGTATTTTTTAGGGACAAGCTTGGAGTGGTGAGTAACACTTTCCTCGGTATGAGGGAGTGTTAATTTTTTTTAATTAAATAAAGTACCAAGGCAAGTGTTTCTCTTCTCTGGGCGCCTAAGGGGTGAGAAAGTGCCTAATATGGGCCCTAGTCATTTAATTTGTGAGATGCAAATTAAAAGGCGACTTTATGACTAAAGTGAGGGTGAGTGAAGAGACATTTAATCTCAGCCACTCATCTAATCTAATCTCAGACATTGGATTAGAAAACTCCTCACCTTCCCTCATGAGGTCGATTAGGGTAGAGGGGCACACCCATTCTTGGGTTGTTGATTTATTTTTGAGAGAGCAAGAGAGAGAGTATTTTCGAGCAGCAAGAGAGCAGCCATTTCTGAGAGCTAGGGCATGCATCCCAAGGCAGCAAACTAACATAGAAATCGATGGAGCAAGGACAGTATTGAAGGCAGACCATACTGTATGGATTGAGCAGGCTATACAACAAGAAGAGAAGGCATAGAAATCGAGGCAAGGTATAGTCCAACAGAAAAGGCTGTACTATACGGATTTTTGAATTTTGTATAGCAGGAAAAAGGTCATGGAAAATGAGGTAGAAGGTACAATCCATATTGTACGAATTTCGTACATTCTGTATGATTGTTATTGTGGCACAGATTTCGAGAAGAAATAGTTGTGCTATTTTAAGGAGTTTGGCTCATTTTCCTGTGTGAATATTTGGCTCGATTGTCGAGATGAGTTTTTCATTTAAATTTTCGAATATGAATATGTTGTAACATAATTCTCTGAAGCTCTTAAATAATAAAAATCTCCCTCTCTCACTGGTTTTCCCCTTCTGGGTTTTTCCAGGGTCAAAGTTAGACCGAAAATATCTGTGTTTATATTTTCTGAGTTTTTATATGCTACTGATATTTTATTTTTGCATTGTAAACGATGTTCAGAATCCTCATGTTTTAGTTCTGAAATTAATTTTTTGCTAAGCTTTTTATATGCTGATATAAAACTAGGTTTGGGCATTTAACATTGGTTGAAAAATCAGCAAGACTAAAACTGGGTTGGGGTCTGAAAAATTTACACTCAAAAGATTAAGGAAATTCCATCTTGAAGAAGTATATGAAGAAGAACCTGTAGCTCCCAGAGTTGTAGAACCAGTGAAGGAAGTTACAGTTACCCCTGATGAAGAGATTCTAGAAGATCATGATATGATAGAATCTCAAGAACCTCCCTAGATGGAGATCTCTTACAAGATAAATCCATCTTGGGAGAGGGAACTTATTCAAGATGCATAGAAGTATGGAACCCCAGAAGGAACCATGAGACAAAGCAAGAAACCTAAGCCATTCTCCAGCTATATGGCCTTGATGTGTGATCTCATAGAAAAGGAACCTACTTACTTTGAAGAATACATTCAGAAGAAATAATGGGTGGATCCCATGATAGAAGAATACCAGTCCATTATAAAGAATGATTTATTGGAAATAGTTATGATAACAAAGAACAAATATGTAGTATCTTCCAAGTGGATATACAAGATAAAACATGCAGCAGATGGAAGTATTGAAAAACATAAAGCAAGATTTTTGGATCGTGGTTTTTCTCAAAAGGAAGGTATTGATTATGAAGAGACATTTGCTCTTGTATCCAAATAAAATTCTATCCGAACCATCATAGCTCTTGTAGACAAAATGAAGTGAAATTTACGCTAGATGGATGTAAAAACAACTTTCTTAAATAATGTTATTGAAGAAGAAGTGTATATAGAACAACCACAAGGTTTTGAAGTTGAATATAGAAAGACTCATGTCTGCAAGTTGAAGAAAGATTTTTACAAGTAGAAGCAAGCTCCTAGAGCTTGGTATGGTAGAATTGATAGTTTCCTGATGAGATTGGGATTTATGAGGAGTAAAGTTGATTCTAAATTTTACTTCAAGGTTATGAATGATGAGCAAGCTATATTGCTATTGTATGTGGATGACTTATTTTAACAAGAGAAGAAAAGATCATCAAATATTGTAATTAGAACCTCTATGCAGAGTTTAAGATGAAATACCTAAGCCTAATGTATTATTTCTTAGGTCTTGAAGTTTGGCAGAGCCCAGAGAATACCTTCCTTAACCAAGGGAAGTATGCAGTTGAAATACTGAAGAGGATTGACATGTTGGAATGCAAATCCATGAACACACCCATGGAAACGAATTTGAAGCTCTTGGTGGATACTTTGTCAGAATTGGTTGATGTTACTTTGTATAGACATATTATTTTTTTGTTGATGTATCTGACGAATACTGGGCCAGATATATGTTTTTTTGTGAACACCTTGAGTCAGTATTTGGTAGAGCCTAGACATGTTCACCTTGTAGCTTCAAAGCATGTGATGAGATACCTTAAGGATACGTTGGATTATGGTATTTGTTATACTTGATATCATGACTTCAGATTGTATGGTTATCTTGATTCTGATTAGGGTGGAAGTGCTTCTTATAGAAAGAGCACTTTAGGATGTTGTTTTAGTCTGGGGTCATCCATGACTTCATGGAAAAGTAGGAATAAATCCAGTATTTATCTTAGCATGGAAGAAGCGGAATACATTGCAACATGTTCCACCAGTTGTGAATCCATATGTCTTTAGAAGTTGTTGATAGGTCTGTTCGATCTGGAGATGGAAGCCATTGTGATTCTATGTGATAACTAGAGTTGTATAAAGATGACGGAGAACCCATTGTTCCATGATAATTCGAAGCACATAGAGATCCGGTATCACTACATTCATGATATGGTGCAGAGGAGAGCTATAAATCTCCAATATGTTGGCACAGATGAGAAGGTTGTGGATGTGTTGACCAATCCTCTATCGCATGTGACGTTTGAGTACTTCCAAGACAATATTGGTGTTGTCCGAAAGGACCTCCCTCGAAAGGGGGAGTGATGTTGATAATACTATAGTATCTTGACCAAAAGTGGGTAGCTCCATTATTACTTTATATCCTAGGGGTTCGATCATCCCTAGGCAGATCGCAAAGGTGCAATAAGGATGGTCTGTCAGATTACCTGTGCATGTATATGCCATTTGTAGTCAGTAGTGGTATCTTTGTTAGGATTTTATATCCTAGGGAATATTATGATTCCTGGGAATATCTCAAAGGTTCAGTAAGGATGGTCTGTCAGAGTACAACGTGGTAGCTTGTTAGGATTTTATATCCTAGGGAATCTTATGATTCCTTGGAATATCCTGAAGGTCCAGTAAGGACGGTCTGTCAGAGTACCACAAAATGTTGTTGTTGCACATGTCTCATTATCTTTCCATATACTGATGATGTTGTTGTGTTTTAGTGATCCTATTTATGTTGTTATTTTGGAAATGCATTGAATGCTCTAGTAAATTGGAAATAACCTAATAACAACACTAAAACTTAACAGGGTTAAGTTGGTTAGAAGGTAACCCCTTGAGGAAGCTACTTGGAGAGTATAAAAATAAGAGAGAAATGGTCTCTTATTAGCACCTATTGAGAAAATTGAATCTCTATTATTGTGTAATTTTTATTGCAGGTACTCATTGATACATCTGAAGTTACGCAAGTCTGAGGTAGTACAAAGGGTTAACGATGAAAGTTTCGAAGTTGCAGGAATACTAAAAAAAATCCCCAGTTTTTTAGGTGTACGTGAGTTGTAGTGGAAAAGGTCGCATACATCGCAGGATGGAATTATAAAAGGTTGATTACATTTCGAAAATACATTAAATATTGATTTTTTCAGGGTGTCAAGTTCTCAGATTCTGAAAGAAAGTTCCTAGGAAGTTCCACAGTGATCAGGTACAACATATCTATCTACAGGTTCAAAAGGTATGTCATATTCTTATGTGTAGTTGGATATTGTTGTCTACATGAGATATGGTTATAGGAGTTTGAGGATTTTCCCTAGAGAGGTTTTTGGTTGTATGGAACTTATTGTATGAGCTAGACCTACAGAAATACAAAAGTGTTATGTTTGGTATTCATCATTGTTACATCTTGATAAGGTTGAGTGTGGAGGTATATTTCGTATTCCTTGGTGCATGGTTGAGGGTTTTGGTTTTGAAGTTATTTGTGAAGTTTGAGGGTACATATTAGTGAGGGTTTGATGTCTAGTCCATGTGAGGGTTATTACCACTTGATCATGATTGTATACACATGTATGGCACATGAATAGAGATATTTAGATGGACTTGGTTAAGGGATATGTATAATGATGCATGCATAGGGCACAACTAGAGATTGGACACAGTGACATGTTGTAGGTTTATTTAATAGAGGCAAAAAAGTGTGTGAGTTTCATAAAAGGTGAAAACCCTAGATTTATGAATATGTACATGGGTTGTAGTATAGACAGGTCGCATACATATGCATGTTGTAACATAGACATGGCACATACATATGTTATATGCAGCATATACAAGTCGCGTACCTATTGGTATTTTTTTGTACATGACGACTTCTAGTATAGGATTGATTACATGTTATTGGTGCATGTTGGTTATAGGTTGTTGGCACAGATTGGTACATGTTTACAGTGGTATATCTCACATTGAAAGTGTGGCAGTGGTTTCATCACTTCACTTATATTTCTAGGTGATTGGACGAGGAAAGGATAGGTGGTTGTAGCCACTTTTCGATTGTAGCCTCCTTCTGGTTGTAGCCATAGAATTGGGGAGTTGGAGCTTCCATCAGGTTGTAGCCTGAAAATATAGGGGGTCAGAGCCTCCTTCTAGTTGCAGCTGGAGAAAAAGGAAGTTGGTGCTTCCAATGAATGTAATTCATAAAGACATATAAGAAAAATCATTTTCGTGGTTTTCTCTCGCATTGGGTTTCCACATAAAAATATTGTTGTATTGTGTATGTGTATGATTGTATATTTTTCATGGTTTATTTACACTGCACTTGTTAATTATAATGGTATATTGATCATAAATATAAACAAAACTTATATACTATGGTTAAAAAGGATTGAAAATATCTATTACTAATTCACATCCCCCCCTCTCAGTAATCCAACATGGATCATAACAAAACCTCATGAATAGATGAGGTTTACAACTCATATCATTGTGGTCTCAGACTTTTTGATTTTCTAGGGACTCACAGTCTAACAGACCTTACAAATCAAACTAATGTATGTAGTAGACTATTGATCAATAGAAAGGAAGGACTAGTAAGAATCATTTCAAGGATAAATTTTTAGGAAAAAATACAATAAACCTCCAATAGGTAAATGGTGTGATTAGCACAACTCAATTTTTTTGCATGATGAATTGAAATTCAACACTCGGAAGACATTCTTGTCATATATATCTACTTTCGACACAAGATAGAGGTACAAATCTAATGGAATATGATCTCGAAGCATCGACTTTGATTTTATCTTCCTCAATATCTCTCACAAATTCAATTATCATTAATAAGGAGGAAAGACAAATACTATTCCATACACATACATTGGGTATTTCACACTTCCAATTGTTTCTGATTCACCTAGATTGTTTGTGAGTGCAAGGTGAAGAGCATATTTTGATATAAGAGTGTTTAATTCCTTCATTTGTGTGCACAAGTAAGTGATATAAAAATGGAAAATATTTGAAGTAATTACAAAAAATGAAATTCTTATTGAAATTTTGGAAAAAGAAAAAAATGTCATAAATACTTAAACAAATGAGTTCATTAATTTTTTTCCATGTAAAATATCCTATGGTAAACTATTAGGCACTTCCTCTCATTCTGAAGATGGTACCCAAGGTAAACCCTAAATTCTTAACAGCGTAAGGATAGGTCAACAAGTCATGAATAGATAAATATATAGCTCGTCAAATATGGATTACTAAGAGAAAACATGTCATAAGGTGGGATTTGAACTTTGGTGGGGAGTGTAACAACTTTTCCTCATAACCACTTAAGCTACACCCAATTGACCAGAGTTTTTTGTTTATCTAGCTTTCTCCCTTATTTTTTTAGCAATATAAATAAATAAACAAGTAAATGATTCCAAATTCTAAAGTGCATGTTGAAAATGTAAGTGCAAAGTGAAGCACTGAATTGTAAAAGAAATAAGTACTAGAAATAATGAATTTCATCCCTTAAGTGAGAGTGAGATAAATGAATAATTTTCATTTTTAATTTTTAATAATGATGATTATTATTTTATTTTATTTGTAAGTAAGTATGTATAAATTACCTTTCAGAAGAAAACATTATAGTAACATCATGAGTGTATGAGGACTGTAAATGCTGAATTTCTCCGCATGGAAAGCAATTCAGCCAGTGCCTCCAAAACCAAAACAAGCCCGAGTTTTAAACATATAGAATAGAATCGCCCCATGTGGAAACTGATTCGTTCAAACTTATAGAACATCTAGGACTAACTTATGAAAGGAAAAAAGAGAATTTTCCAAAAGTACAGTTGTCCAAGAATAAACAAAACTTAAAACATGCCATGTTGTCTGAGACCTGTGCAGATGTCGTAGCTCATGCAGTTGGTTTGTTACGTGCCATGTTGTCCATTGTTGGTGCCTAGAGAGATGAAGTCAAGACCATCATCGCATTGTTTGTTGCTAGCATTTGGAGAGTCGGAAGAAAGACCATCATTAATATCGTTGGTGTACTGGGTGCCTATTATATGGAGTGTTGAGTGCCTTGCAGAGAGGACAACATTTGCATAATTTGCATCACCTTCATGTCTATAATTTCCATACGGAATCGTAAGTCGTCCACCTCCTTACAGACCTTGAACACTAGGTCTTTCATAATTTCAAGGCCATATTGAAACTTTGCGCAAGAGGCACAGTCTGAACAGGAGTGTGGTTGGTCCAGTGGTTTCTCCCAGTGGACGAAGGTGTCTATTAGAAAAACAAGACCATGGAGAAATAAAATAAAACAAAACACAGAAGATACATAGATTTACATGGTTCACCCAGTGTGGGCTACATCCACTAGAGAAATTCCCAAGTTTTTCCTTTATTATTATCCAACAAATTAAGGGATACAACCTATAGTAAAACTTGTTGTAACTACCTCTTCTTTCTCTCACAGTATCCTCTCTCAGAATATAATACTCACCATAATTCATAGTTGTAATACATTTCCCTCATAACAGAGGATTTCCTTCTAGGGAAAAAAACCCTAACATAATTTCTACCCTTAGATCTGTGACCTTATAATGAATGGTCCATATTTACAAGGAAATTACAATATACATTTACAAGGCAATTTTTCCTTCGGGGGCTTCGCCAATGGAAGCAAATGCTATATCAAAAGAGAATATGGTGGAATGGGAAATTTTGACTCTCATGTGGAAAAAGGAGTACTTGTTGGTTACTCAAGTACAAGGAAATCATGCAAGTGTTACAATCTAAGATTGAACAAAGTTGTGGAAAGCATCATCGTAACAATTGATGAAACAGGAAGACCAGAATCAAAGGAAAAAAATGAATCAATGAAACAACCCTTAGAAGAAGAAGCAAAAGATGAAAAAGAATTAGAAGAGGAAGATGAAGAGAATCCGACAGAAGTAGAAGAGCAAGTTCAGCAAGTGTCTCAAAAGACACCCAGTAAACGAGTATAGAAGAATCATCCTTTAGATCAGATTATCAGAAACAAATATGTAGGAGTTGAGACTAGAAGAAGAATCCATTCACCAGAATAAACACACCTAGCACACTTATCTACGATTGAACCAAACTATTTTGAAGAATCCAACCAGGATGAATATTGGAATAAGGCCATGGATGAAGAATGTTAGAAAAATAGGACCGCAGAGCAATAAAATAAAAAAAATGCAGAAACAAAACATAGAAGATACACAATACAATAGAGACACTGATTTACATGGTTCACCCACTGTGGGCTACGTCCACCAGAGAAATTGTCAAGTCCTTCCTTTATTATTATCCAACAAATGAAGGGATACAACCTACAACAAAACCTGTTGTAACTTCCTCTTCTTTCTCTCACAATATTCTCTCTCATAATACAATACTCGCCATCATGCATAGCCGCAATACATTTCCCTCATATTAGAGGGTTGCCTTCTAGGGAAAAAAACCCTAACATAATTTCTACCACTAGATCTATGACCTTATAATGAACGGTCCAGATTTACAATGAAATTACAATATACATTTACAAGGCAATTTTTCCTTTGGGGGCTTCGCACCCAACCCCCCCAACTAGGGGGATATCCACCCCAGACCCCGCAGAGGGGGTACCCCCCCTCTGCACTCCCTCACGTGGAAGAGTGTACATAATTCTGTAGTGTTAAGTCTTCATGGGGTTTAAACTCGGCTAAAAGCAAGGACCTCTAAATTAGGAAGATAATCAAACTCCACAACCAACAATCTCCCACTTGGAGACTGATCTCAACAATTCACCATTGTTGTATATGTTGGAATCTTAACCTTCTTGGACCTGGAAAATTTATCATCTTCATATTCATTCTTGAAGACCAACTAAAACTGAGAAAGAACTCAGTTTCTCTCTGGTTACTCCCTTTGTTAACATGTCTGCAAGATTCTGGATAGTGTGTATCTTTCCAACTTCAAATGTCCATCTTCCAAGGTGGATCGTATGAAGTGGTACCTCAATTGTATATGCTTAGTCCTTGAATGGAAGGTTGAGTTCTTTGCAAGATGAATTGCACTCTCACTGTCACATTACAACCTGTTATTCTCGTGCTTTTTTCCCAATTCCTCCATAAACCTTTGTAACCGAATCATCTCTTTACTAGCCTCTGTAGCAACAACATACTATGCCTCTGTTGTTGAAAGTGAAACAACATTTTTTATTTTCAAAATCCAACTTACTGTTGTTCCACCTATAGTAAAAACATACC
>JZKD02S1393063.1:54374-66455 GCA_000966675.3 Picea glauca
CCATCGCATTTCCTCACTAAGGATAACACCAACAACATCATCAAATTTTAAATTATTTGAACCAAAGACAGAGTTACTTACAGCCATGACCAAGCCATTCCAGCTTTCTAGCAATAAGCACAAGATTAGAAGAGCCCTAACCTCATCATCAAAGTCCACTTTTACAGAACTTATTTGATTAGTAACCATATTAAATTCATTTAAATGATCTGCAATAGACCCACATTCTGACATATTCATATTAAATAATCTCTTCATTAGAAATACCTTATTAGACGCCAAGGGTTTTTCATACAGTTTAGCCAACGCGTCCATGAGATCCATCGTTGTATTTTCTTTCGAAATATTGAAAGCCACTGACCCTGCCAAGCTCAGCCATATCGTTCCTAGAGCCTTTCTGTCAAGAATCTCCCATTCTTCATCCTTCATCGCCATTAGATTCTTTGCTACTCCACCCAATGGTAGGAATAGATCCTTCTAATATAAATAATATTCCATCTGCATATTCCATAACTTGTAGGTTTGGCCATTAAATTTCTTGACCCTAAACTTTCCATCTTTCGACATTTCTCCCACTCGAACCAGGAACCCTCTTTTCCTGAGAGTTACCTTTCGCTCTGATATCAATTGTTAGAAAAATAGGACCGTGGAGAAATAAAATAGAACAAATGAGCAAACAAAACACAGAAGATACACAATAAAATAGAGACATGGATTTACGTGGTTCACCCAATGTCGACTATGTCCACCAGAGAAAATGCCAGGTCCTTCCTTTATTATTATCCAACAAATCAAGGGATACAACCTACAACAAAACCCATTGTGACTTCCTCTTCTTTCTCTCACAGTATCCTCTCTCAGAATAAAATACTCACCATAATGCATAGCCACAATACATTTCCCTCATAACAGAGGGTTTCCTTCTAGGGAAAAAAACCCTAACATAATTTCTATCGTTAGATCTGGGACCTTATAATGAACAGTCCATATTTACAATGAAATTACAATATACATTTACAAGACAATTTTTCCTTCAGGGGCTTCGCAAATGGAAGAAAATGCTATATCAAAAGAGAAGATGGTGGAATGGGAAAGTTTGACTCTCGTGTGGACAAAGGAGTACTTGTTGGTTACTCAAGTACAATGATAACCCCCCTGGACCCCGCATAGGGGGTACCCCCCCTCTACACTCCCCTGCGTGGAAGAGTGTACATACTTTTGGGGTGTAAATTCTTCATGGAATTAGGAAGATAATCAAGCTCCAAAACCAATAGTGTCTTCCTGAGTAGACTGGACCAGTGGCGGGTGCAATAGTAGTGGCATAGGAGCTAAATTATTAGGTCAATTTGATGGGATGACCAAAGCGGGTTGCAAGGAAGAGGTCAGGTCTGGTAATGGTCCAGGGGAGAAACCTAGTGAATTCCCCAGTAGGTCCAACCACTCGACTCGACAAGCCCATGGAGAGGACAAAGGTAGGAGGTTGATTTGGGTCTGAGAGGACTGTCTAAAGGAGGATATTTGTGTGAAGGTTTTTAGGAAGGTTGAGGCCAAATGGCCATGTGGGAGCTATTTTGGTACCAGGACGAGCCTCGCCTGGATTTCCCCCATAGTCGAGGCATGGCCTGAGAAAAAACAAGGTATGAAGGCACTGAGAGATGGCTAACATAACAGGTAAGAATGAGGGAGGAGTGTAGACTGAGTGGTGGCTCTGCTAGGAAGAGGAAGAACTGATGGACTAGCCTAGGAGTGCCATGGTATGAATAGTGCTGGAGAGGGAAGATGCACACGCACAAAGGTGACCACCATAAAGGAGGCTCCATTGATTGGATGAGGAGACTAAGAGGAGCATTATTGAAGAGTTAATGGCACTCTGGTTGGAGTGAGGCATGCGTAACTTCATGGTGTGGGAGGAGGGGAGGTGCATATGCCAGTCACGTGGTGGGTACTGCGTTGATCGGTGTCGTCTCCATATGGGTGGAGGTCATGCAGAGAAGGTTTGGTCCCTGCAAGGAAACTCCAATATTAGCTAAATCATTCACAATTTGATTAGCTTTCTACCTTATATGTGAAGGGATGAGAACTAGGTTAGGTTGAATGAGAGTTGCAATGGTACTGATCCCCAAAGAGAGATGCCAACATGGCGAGATTTTTTTCGGGTCTGCTCCATTAAGAATTTTCCCGAAGAGATTGAGAATTACTTGAAAGCCCCCCTCCACAATCAATTGTTGGTATCCTTGAGCATGAGCTATCTGTAGACCTTCTGTGAGGCCCCATATCTCGGTCACGTTTTTTGTGGTATCACCCAGACTGCACGCTGATATGAGAAAAATGTTCCCATGTCTATTGAGGAAGACTACACCAAAACCTGTTGCATCTGGATTTCCTTGTGAGGCACCATCGAAATTTAACTTGATGAATCCTGTAGGCGGAGGAGACTAGAGAGATGGTTTGCCTCTGGTTTGCGAGCACTAGGGAGTTTTAGTGAGAAAGGGATTTGGGGTGACATTCCATATTTCCAAGATACTTTGTTCATGTGTAGGACATTTCAAGCCCATTTCTTTCCATGGTTGCAGACAGATGGTTTCTCTAATATTGTTGCGAACTTGAGTCCATATAATTTTGTAGTCCCAATGTGTTGTTAGGAAGATACTCATGTTCCTCTCTTTCCAAAGTTTCCAAAGGATGAACCCAGGTAGTAGCTTCCATATGCGGTTAAGAATAGGAGATTGGAAGGTCGTATCCCTCCATTCTTCAATGGTTCCCCTGATGCCCTCGCGATTGCGATCTGAAATGTGCATGACTATGGTGCATTGATCCCATATTTGGGAGCTATAAAAGAAGATATTGAGCATATGGTTTTGTGTTTCCGCCTCCCCTAAGAAAAGTGGGCATATAGAAGGCCTTGTGAAGTACAGATTCATGAGGTTATCCCAAGTAAGAAAACTTTTGTGAGTTACAAGCCAGAGGAAGGTGCTAATTTTTGGCCAGTGCTTAGTTGACCAAATTTCCATCCAGATCTTCTATTACACATCAACATTACTCACTTTGATAAGTGTCGCAAGTGTCGCATGTTGCTCACAAGTGTCGCAAGTGTCGAGCAAAGCATACTACCATGATACCTATGCCATACTTGTGACGACACTAAGGAAACACTTAAAATGCCTCAAACACTTGATTTGAAGGAAGAGAATTGGTTAACTGAAGTTAAATACCTCTTACCACCTGAAAGAATCATCAAATCTAAGGTTTTAGAAGAGTGCGCTCCCCTATATCACCCTTAGAAGCGTTGGTGCTCCAATATAAAGTGATAGGGAGCATTATAACACCAAACAACCCTTATGAAAGAGCACTATGGACTTTTAGAGCGCTGGCGCCCCCCTAAAGCCTACTAGGGAGCGCTATAGTTCTCTGATGGCCTTTTTGAGGGAGCATACCTATTCCGGGCAGAAGTTGATCTGTTGAGGAGAATAAGGTGAAGATATTTCAATCTTAGAAGGCAGTTGCATTTGAATTCCTGGTTCAGTAATGATCTTAGGAGAAGATCCCTGACTTAAGGAAGGAAATCCTCAACTTATCCTAAAGATACCTCAAGAGGTTAGGCCTCTCTAAACCTATATAAATAGGCTCTATCATGGTGGAAAGGAGGAAGAATTGGAAGCATGAAACCTATGATCTCATAGGAAACATACAGTGAACTGAAGGAAAGTAATCAGTGAAGTTGCTGTCATCCGGATCATGGATCTTTTGAGCAAGGGTTAGACAAAAGGGACTTGATGAAGCTATCACATTCGCATCTACGGTTGTAAGTTACTTCTGTCATTGTTCTCATCAATATGACACACTTGGCCTGTTTCTTTCTAGTTTGTGTTTAATCTCACATTAACTTGTCTCTGATAGATAGATCTATTTCAAGCTAATATCAATAGAGTAGGAAATGCTTGTACTATTGTTTGTCTACAGGGCTCATCGAGGAGCAAAAGATTGGAGCTCAACTCGGAGCGTGCAGGGACAAACGCCGAAAAAAGGTACTTCTTTTCTCCTTCCTCCTCGTACATTAGTTTATATAGATTTGAAAGGAAGTCAGTTTCCACGTTAAGTGTCTTTTGTCTTAAGAGTTAAGAGTCTAGCTCTCAAGAGGAGATCTACCTGTCCGCAGGGAGATTTTCCTTCAACATCTTCCCATGGGGATTGGGGTGGTAGTCCACCTTGATGTTGTAAGCTTATTGGATATTGAAGATGCCCCATGAGGAGTGCCCCCATCTTAATATTTCCTCTCCATGAAGGATTTGGATTTTCATGGTAGTGGTCAGATTGTACCAGGGTTGGAGATCCATGTGCTCTACAATGTCGAGATCGCTTCTAGAGGATTTCCATATTTTCTAGGTGGAGCCATGGGGATTCTCTTGCCAATAGTTTTCTATTGTCGTCAGTCCCACCTGGGTAGCCAAGATGAGGAAGGTGTCAGCTAGGGAATCATGTGCCAGAATGGGCAATTTCTGCCATGAGTCATTCCAGAATGAATTTGTTTTTCCGTTACGAACTTCCCAGAAGGTGTGATTGACCACCAAAATATGGTTCTTCTTGCCTGCAGTCCATATTAAGGACCCCAGAATGTTATCGTTTAATCTAATAAGGTTATTTTCAGCAAGGTTTGGTGCATACTACCTCCTCGAAATCTTAGCCTAGAGATCTTGAGGTCACTTGAGCCATATCCACCAAATTTTGGCACTCAATACTTTATTTAGAGTCATCAGATCCCTTAGCCCAAGGCCTCCTTGTGATTTTGGTTTGCAAATCTTTTCCCATCTGATCAGAGCCATTTCTTTCCCCATCTTTTCCTGCTGCCATAGAAAATGAATTTACAGGGTTTTGATTGCATTAAGGATGAAGCTTGGAGTAGCTAAGGCCAAGAATGTGTAGATTGGCAACGCTTTCATGAAGGACTTAAGGAGGATAAGGCGGCTGGGGAGATTGAGTGCGTGAAAATTCCTATAGGAAAGTCTTTTCAAAACGGAGATGATAATTCCTTCACAGGATTTGTTTCGAAGGGCTTTGTCTAGGAGGGGAATACCAAGATATTTGGATGGAAGGGATATTCGAGTGAAACCCAGGATCATTGTTATGTGAAGTTGGACTAGGACTAGGGTGTTAGAAAACAAGATATGGGATTTTTATTTATTTATATCCATTCATGAGGCATCACAGAAGGTTTGAAGAATGTGGAGGATTTTGTGTGCCTCTTGGAATGTGGGCATCCCATCATTAAGGTATCATCAACAAACTAATTGTGGGAGACCATAGGATCAATATCATGCAAGGGTAAACTGACAAAAGTAAGGTATGCAATGGAGGCTTGTATAAACTGACTTAGCCCTTCCGCAAAGATGATGAAGTTGAAGGGTTAAAGGGGGTCCTCTTAATGTATCCCTTGAGTGGGTGAGAAGGGATGGGAGGGAATTCCATTGATGAGGATAGAAAAGAAGGTAGATGAGGTTAGATTAAAAATCCAGTCAAACCAGGTGGAAGCAAATCCAAAGGCCAGAAGAACATATTACATGCAAGCCCAACTTAACTTATCAAACACTTTGGAGAGATCTAACTTTAACAACATACCTAGAGTTCCATTCTTCTGAAGTGAGTGCATGACTTTGTGTGGCAGAATGACATTTTTCAATATTTTCCATCCTTTCACATATATTCATTACTCTAGCAAAATGATGAAGGGGAGGAGAGGTTTGAGGCGTGGGGCGATCACCTTTGTTAGAATATTGTAGACTACAGTTTAGATAGATATTGGCCTAAACTGTTTTGGGTGAGTGACTTTATTTTCTTTGGAGATGAGGGTGAGGAAGGTGGCATTGAGAGCTAGAAGGACCTGACCTAAAGCCCTGGATTCCTCAATGATTTCCCATACTTCCTCCCTTACCATTGGCCAACAATGGTGGAAAAACTCCGATGTGAAGTTGTCTGGCACAGGAGATTTTCCTTCTAGAGTATCTTGAAGCACCAAATCCACATTTTCAATTGTGATAGGTCTCAATAGTGCTTCATTTTTCTCCTGAGTGATTTTGGAAGGGATTTTCTAAGTGATTTTAACAATGGCAGTAGATCTATCACCTAGAGGCTTGGACAAGAGATCTTGATAAAAGGAGACCAACTCCTTTTCTAGGTCATCGTGAGAATGGAGAGTTTGGACTTCTTCTGTGACTAGGTGTGAGATGTGATTGACATGTCTTCGTTAAATAGTGGATCTATGGAAGAATTTGGTGTTTCTATATCCCTCCTTTAGCCATTACACCCTAGAGTTTTGTCTTCATAGGATCTCCTATTGAGCTCGCCTTTCACATAGGTTTTGACTTAGCATTGCTTCTTTCTCCCTAAATTCCTTTGTGATGACCTGATATCTTATTTCAATCTGTAGGATTCTCATTTGCTTGTTTAGTTGTTCTTGGGATGCCAAGATGTTTCTAAAGGTTTGTTTGTTCCATAGTGTTAGCGATTCTTCTTGTATAAGGGGGTAGAATACATAAGAAGGGTTAAAAACCCCTTTGTCCTAATTTTTGGGTGATCATGCGCCCATGGTAAGCAACGAACAAGTCCCAGCGGTCCAGATTCGTGCGCCCGGATCAACGGCGCGCGTTGGATTCCGGACTCCCCTTGCCTTCCGACCTTTAAGCAAGGGGGGGGGGGTCCGGAATCGGGGGCGCACCTCTTCGACAGTCCAGATGAGTGCACCCGGATCAATGGCAATGAAGACCATTCCAGACCCCCCCCCGCCTTTCTACCTTTAAGCGGAGGGGGGGGGTCCAGAATCCCATGTGCAGCTTCCCGACGGCCACGATTGAGGCGCCCAGATCAACGGTGCTTATACAGCCTCGCCCTTCTCAACTGTCCTATGATTAACCAGTGTGGGCCCTCTCCCCACCATTCTATCCTCCCTTCTGCCTTTCCCCTGCTGCCGTGTGTCACCCATTCATATTTCCTCTTTGGTCCGCGTGGTCCTCCCTTCTTCTCATCATCCACTCACCGCCTTCCACGTGTCCCATTCTTCTCCACGTCAGCCTCTCACCTGAAGGCGAGTTATTTCATTCCTGTCATGTGCCTCATCCTCCACACTGGCCTCCACACCTGTCCCTCAAGCTATTTAGTTATTCCAGGTGGCAGTGCGAGAAGTCGTCTAGATCCCGAAGTGCTGAGTTGGCTGGGCCATTCTCAAATCCCAAGAAGCAGTTATTGAAGCGGTTGGTGGTGGTTAGACATCGTCTCCGCCATAATGGGGACATCCTACAATGAATTAAAGGCACAATGATTCGCCGATTTAACTGTCAGAATATCTATCGCGTCAGCCACAAGTTGCACGATTAGTCAAAGACTGCGGCTACAGAGTCTCAGAAGCCATGCAGACACAAAGCTTTCAATGTTGTTTCTTGGTTCCGCTGTTGTTGTTGTTTTGATTATATGTAGGCATTTTTGTCATTTTTGTATCTATCGATGGTAGAGATAAGCTCCCGTCTGTAAAGTTTCAGCGACATTCTGGTCTCCTGGTTATGCCTCTGTGTTTGAGAATTCTTGGTTTATGACAAACAATCCTTCTTTTTACGTCCCTATTTCTTCTCATGTCGGAGTGTCCACAGTCGAATGATTCACGTGGATAGTTGCATTTGTGTTATGATAAAGGATTTGTCGTGACATTTGTGTACTCACTGGTTTCCTGTATTTGAATATAAAGTGACTTTGTGTTTGAATGCTTTCTTCTCCCGTCTGTGATGAACCTGATGTTTACTATGGATCTTTGCACTCTTCTTGCATAAGTCTTCCACCTTCTCACCCTTTACTACGACTCACTGTTTGGATTTTATCAAGACCTCACTCGTTCATGTATGCCTGGTCTGGTTTCTGAGTTGATACAATGCTATTTCGATTTTTCCTCCATTTGATCACCCTTTAAACAAATCGTGACATTAATCTAATGGGCGTCGGGCTCTGCTCCTACTAGCAATCCAGGAGTGACTTCCGATAGCTAACATTTCTGGCGCCATTTCCGGGGACGAAGTTGAAGATTTTCCCTGGGCAGAACAACAACGATTAGCTGATTTTTGAAGGTGCATCAGATATCAGAACTTGAAGATTTCTACTGTGCACCTGGTGACTCCACTGTGACGACTCCGCTGGGGAGAACCTGTTCTATCAACTGTGGCTTCGAGAGGCAGACATATGAGGTCAAACCCACATTTGCCTTTGGCCACACCAGAAGCAGACTTGGAAGCGGTGCGCAGAAAGGGAAAGAGAGATGCAAAAGAAGTTTATGTCGATGAAAAAGGTAATACGCCCTCCCCTTCTGTGAGAACTCCATTTTCATATTCTTAGTTTCCTAGTCATCCTTCCTCTAAAGTTTCCCGTTTTCTGAACTTTGGGAGTGTTCCTGCTGAGTTTTCCCCTCCTGGTCTAGTATCAGAAGGAGAGATCCTTGTCACTCCCCTCTTAGGAGGTTTCACTACTCCTCCTTTGATTACTACTGCTACATAGATAGAAACACTTGCACACTCAGGTCCCCTAAACTTCTCTCTGTTTTCCCCGTTGTCTCTTGTGAGGACCTCTCCTCTTTCCTCACCTGTTCACACTCCTTATCCTCCGAGTTCACCTCTGCTCAACATCCCTATGGCTGGTGTTAATCCCCCTCCGAACAATATGGATTCCATAGTCACCGGTAGATATGCTCCTTTGATTCTTCCTCAGCCTTTGAACCCTCTCCCTGTTGGAGACTATTTGAAGTATATGCCCAAGTTCAGTGGTGAAGGAGATGTGACTGCTAAAGAACACCTGGCTGCTTTTTACAACTATGCAGACAACCTGAATATTGAGAATGAAGATGTCTGGATGAGAGTCTTCGTCCAAAGCCTGGACGGTGAAGTTAGGAAGTGCTTCAGGGGACTGGCCCTAGGATCCATAGCTGGGATTGAGGCTCTGGATAATGTTTTCCTGAGACAGTGGGGGGATAGAAAATATTACATATATTACATGACTGAGTTTGGGTCCCTGAAGAAGTAGGAAGGAGAGTCTGTCTCTGACTTCTCCAAAAGATTTAATAAGATGTATAACAAGATTCCTGCAGAGATAAAGCCTTCCGAAGCCTCTGCTCAAATTTCATATGCTAGTTCATTTGACCCTAACTTCTGTCTCGTATTAAGAGAAAGAAGGGCCACCTCTTTAGCTCAGATGCAAGACGCAACTATAGAGGTGGAATCTAACATATTAGCAGCAGACAGAATGAGAAACTAGGCTGACACAAACAGAAGGAAGGGAAAATCAGAAGCCTCGGTATCTGGCCCCAACCTCTCTGGCCCGTCATCTCCCCACCCCCAAGTAAGTGAGCTGGCCCAAGTTATGAATTTTATTAAAGAAGAGGTGGAGAGGTTGAAGGTGGAAAGGAGGCATATGTATAAGGGCCCTCAGAACACCGAAAATAAAGGAGGATTCAGGAGACCAAACAACTTTGCTCCTCCAACTATGCACAAAGAGAAGGAAAGAGACAGAGATGACCAGAAAATCCAGGCTCATTCCAGAACAATTTTGTCGCCGACGAAGAAGAAGAAGAAACAGACGAGCCTGAGTCTAAAATTCATAGTGTAGAGGTCACTTCCCCTTTCCCTCATCTGACCAAATCAGCCTATGAAGAGTCTCTCATGGATGGTCAGTTGAACGAATTGAGCAAAGGAGACAAAGCTAGTGGTGGCCGAGGTAGGTATAACCTGAGATCAGACAAGAGGACAGTAGTACCTGATGTTCCTGAGTCATCCACTAGAGAAGAGAAGCCTGCTGACGAGGTAGAAAACCACCACAGAGGGAAGAAGGCCCATCCTCTCTCCCCTTTCATTCAAAATCATGCTCCTGAGGTTAGAGAAATTCCAAAGCTCACATCTTCCTTTAATTTTGAGCACGAAATTCAAAAGGTCAGAATCCCAGTGCCCCTCACTGAGTTAATCAAACATGGGGAATTCAAAAAGCACTTCTCCGACCTGTTGAAGTCTGAAGCCTCTGGTCCTGCCACAGACTGCATAAACCTCCAAGATGAAAGACCTGCAGTTGTCCTAGGTCCCATGGTAGAAGATAGAGATGATTCATCCCCTCCCTTCTACACCTCTCTGAATATACATGACAAAGTGCTACATAATTGCTTAATGGATTCAGGAGCCTCCCACAACCTCATGCCTAAAGCCGTCATGGAAGAGCTAGGATTAGAAGTCACCAGAGCCTATCATGACCTCTATTCCTTTGACTCCAAGAGGGTACAATGTTTGGGAGTTATTAAGGACCTGGTGGTTTCCCTGTTTTAGCTACCCATGAAAAGTATGGTCATGGATATAGTGGTAGCTGGTGTTCCCCACAAATTTGGCATGCTGTTGTCAAGGTCTTGGATTAAGAGACTTGGAGGGACTTTACAGATGGATCTCACGTATGCCACTATCCTAGTATTTGGCGGGGAACATAGGATATTGTACAGAGAAGCCCAGCTAGCCTACATATTCAATGATGAAGCAAACCCCACTAATCATCCCATCTATGCCTTGGACACCGACTTAGGATCTAGCTTATTACAGGTCACTGATGAGCCTAAGACCCCTTTGCAGATCAGAAAACAGCTCAGCCCTGATCAAGGAATGCCTCCTTCAACCACCTCTGTTTGGAAGATGTTCTTTGATGGAGCTTTTTCCAGTATAGGTGCAGGTGCCGGAGTGGTATTCAAGTCTCCTTCTCAGGAAACCATATCACTGTCATACAAGCTGGAGTTTGAAGTCACCAATAACGTGGTAGAGTATGAGGCTCTGGTTCTAGGATTAAGGGCTGCAAAAGAAATGGGAATCAGGAAAATGGCTGTGTTCGGGGATGTAGAATTAATTATCCAGCAGGTCAAAAACATCTATCAGACCAAGCACCCTCGCCTCAAGAATTACAGGAATGAGGTATGGGATCTAATTGATAGTTTCTTCCTGTATTTCAACATCTCTTTCATTCCATAGGAAGAAAATGCTCCAGCCG
Organism: Picea glauca; assembly: GCA_000966675.3. Taxonomy (NCBI): domain Eukaryota; kingdom Viridiplantae; phylum Streptophyta; class Pinopsida; order Pinales; family Pinaceae; genus Picea; species Picea glauca. The sequence goes on from JZKD02S1393063.1 coordinate 65,412, forward strand.
ACTTTCAAGCCTTCTCAGCTAGTTTGTTCGAAGCTCCTGCGCTGCCCGATGACAGATCAGAGGTGGAAGTAAGATACAGACCCTCTATACCAGACAATGTCAAACATTGGAGGGTATTTGAAGATGATCAGGAGATTGAGAAATTCCTCCAATCCATCGACGGTTTCTCTACGTTACACATAGATGAGGACCCTGACGAGGAACCTGACCACCACCCTGGGGAGTTGTTGAATAAAGTTGTTGATCATCAAATTATTCAACTGTCGGGCAATCATATACCACGAGGTCTGATCACATTAGAAATATTGTTCGACGGGAACGATGTGGCAGTAAAGGGCAGAATTTCAGGTGATGATGCTGACACGACTGAATGCAACATAGGCACACCAGAGGAACCCAAGTTTGTCAAGATGTCGAGGAGTTTGACTAAAGAGAAGAGGATCGGATATACTGATTTGTTGAGGGAGGTTGTCGACATTTTCGCATGGACCTACGAATACCTCAAGACATACGACACATCAGTCATTGAGCACAAGATCCCATTGAAAGGGGAGGCTAGACCTTTCAAGAAGAAGCTGAGACAGATAAATCCTATGCTGTTACCCATCATGGAGAGAGAGGTAAAAAAGTTACTGGATGCCCAAATCATCGTCCCCTTGAGATACTCTAGTTGGGTAGCCAATTTGGTCCCAGTAAGAAAGAAGAGCGGAGAAATCAGACTCTGTGTTGATTTCAGGAACCTAAACAGGAGTTCGAGGAAGGACAATTACCCCCTGCCCAACATGGAACATATATTGCAGAGGGTCACTGGTGCATCTAGGATATCTATGATTGATGGCTTTTCTGGCTATAATCAGATATCAGTCATGACTGAGGACAAGGAAAAGACAACCTTCACCACTCCTTGGGGCACATTCATGTATGCCAATATGCCCTTCGGATTGATGAATGCAGGGGCAACGTTTCAGCGAGCCATGGACATAGCCTTCATCGGAGAAAAAGATAAGTTTGTGGTGATTTACCTGGATGACATAACAGTCTTCT
>JZKD02S1393063.1:68574-82421 GCA_000966675.3 Picea glauca
AAGCAGTTATTGAAGTGGTTGGTGGTGGTTAGACATCGTCTCCGCCATAATGGGGACTTCCTACAATGAATTAAAGGCATGACGATTCGCCGATGTAACTATCAGAAGATCTATCGCGTCTACCACAAGTTGCACGATTAGTCAAAGACTGCGGCTGCAGAGTGTCAGAAGCCATGCAGACGCAAAGCTTTCAATGTTGTTTCTTGGTTCCGCTGTTGTTGTTGTTTTGAGTATATGTAGGCATTTTTGTCATTTTTGTATCTATCGATGGTAGAGCTAAGCTCCCGACTGTAAAGTTTCAGCGACATTCTGGTCTCCTGGTTATGCCTATGTGTTTGAGAATTCTTGATTTATGAAAAACAGTCCTTCTTTTTACGTCCCTGTTTCATCTCATGCCAGAGTGTCCACAGTCGAATGATTCGCGTGGATAGTTGCATTTGTGTTATGATAAAGGATTTGTCGTGACATTTTTGTACTCACTGGTTGCCTGTATTTGAATATAAAGTGACTTTTTGTTTGAATTCTTTCTTCTCCCGTCTGTGATGAACCTGATGTTTACTATGGATCTTTGCACTCTTCTTGCATAAGTCTTCCACCTGCTCACCCTTTACTACGACTCACTGTTTGGAGTTTATCAAGACCTCACTCGTTCATGTATGCCTGGTCTGGTTTCTGAGTTGATACAATGTTGTTTCGAGTTTTCCTCCATTTGATCACACTTTAAACAAATCGTGACATTAATCTGATGGGTGTCGGGCTCTGCTCCTGCTAGCAATCCAGGAGTGACTTCCGATAGCTAACACATAGCTTGAGGCGTTTCTTGAAGTTTTTAAGTTTTTGTTGGAAAGGGTACATCTTGGATCCATATAGAATGGTTGACTCCCTCCAGCATATGGGGGCCACAGTTTGGATGTCTGGGTGGTTGAGCCAAAATCATTCAAATATGAATGGCTTGCAACTTGGAGAAGTTAGAATGTCTAACCAAATTTGAATGAGCCAGTGATCAGACCTGGGGGCCTCAAGGATGCTAGCTTCCAGGGTTGTTCCATCCATGAAGAGGGAGCCCAAGATGAGGAAGCATTCGAGGTGACACGCCACCTGTTGGGACCCTGATCATTGATTTTTCTAAGTGTAGAGTCCTTTTTTTGTTTCCAGGTTGATCAGGCCCAGCTTGTCAATTAAGGCTTGAAAGTTCCCTTAATCCACATCAAGTCTGCATATTCCTCTTGTTTTCTCATCTAGATTGCAGATCGTATTAAAATATCCACACAGTATCCATCGAATACTCGAAGTGAGGGTGGTGAGCCCTTCCATATTAGAAATGCAGGATGTCAGGTCCCTTGGAGAAGTCGGTCCATAGACATTTGTGAGGAAGCCATGTTTGTTGGACCCAATAAGCCTGTATTCCACTAAGATTGACCACCTAGTGGTGAAGAAATATTCCATGAGCACAGAGCCCAGGTTCCAGATAATGGTCAGATCTCTGGTCATTCCTATTGCATCGATACAAATAACTTTCCCCTGCTTCCAACAACAAGAGAGAACTCGATCCATTTCTTCCATTGAACATTTTGTTTCTTGGAGAAACATGATATTAGATTGTTCCGCTATAATATGTTATTGTAGTAGCCTTTGCTTACTACGACCATTGAGACCCTAGATATTCCAAGAGATGAGATTCATGATGAGGATGGGGAGGAGAGGGGGGGGGAATTTTTCAGATATGAGATGTATCTGACCTGATTTAACCATCAAGTGTCCAATCTCTTGTATGAGCTTCTGGGTGGATTTTCTGCCCCTTTTATTTTCTTCTTTCTGAGTCTTGTGTTTCTCTTTTAGTATATTCCCTTGGATGCCAGACCTGAGTTGGATCTAGCAGTGGAACCCGCTAAAGAGTTGAAGAATACTTTGTGGGCTTTGCGTAACTAGTCGAGAGGGATGGTATATAGTTGCTTATGTCTATAGGCTTGTTCTAGATGCTCCAAATCTATACCAACTAGGTCCTTCTCATTTAGGTCCATTTCTACATCTACATCTTATGGATCTAAAAGTTCGTCATCCTTAGAACCGGAAGCTGGAATGGATGATTTTTTCTCCATGACAGGGGTTTCCACCATTTTCCCTTTTATGTTATCATTAAGAGACTCCACCGTAGGAGGGACCTGTGGAGAATCCATATTCTCTAGTATTTGGTGTAGGGCATCAAAGGAGTTGTTGCAGGGTGGTTCCCTAGTGGCAGTAGCAGCTATTTTCCTAGCCCCTTGTCTATGTCTTCTTGCTACGAGTATGAATTCATCCTTTTCTTTGCTTGCCTCAAGGTTTTGTCCTTTTCTCACCACATTGAGGAGGAAATATCTGAAAAGATGCCCGTGCTCATGGCATTTCCTGCAACGAAAAGGTGTGTGCTCATGATAAATGGTTTGAGACTAGTCCTCATCATGGTATTCAATGGAAATGGAACCTACTAGAGGCTTAGAGATATTCAGGTAGACACAAATGTGATCATATGTGGTATACGTTCTCTTCTTGGTTGTTTTGAAGATTTCACATATACCCCAATGGTGTTTCCAATACTCGCTAGTACTTCTTCAAGCTAGAACTCATGTGGTAGAGAGTAGAGTCGAATCCATACTGGTGCATGTGAAAAATCCTCTATTTCAGGGCTGAACGTGTTCGTTCAGAAGCATAGGAAGAGACCAGCTGAGTTGAATAAATAAGGCCCTCTATCAAAGATGTAGTTCCTACCCTCTAGATTGTGCAATATTATGGTGAAGAACCCTTTGGATCCCAAGTGAAGGTCATAGTGACCTTTGGGTCTCTACCATTATTGTATCCACTTAATCAGCTCACGGTCTGAGTTCCATATCCCTAGAAATGTTTCGACCAAGGCATGATCTCACATGTATTGTTTCTGTTCTTCTATTCTAGGTGAACTGATGACATATTTTGGTGCTAGTGAGGCCTGAGGGATGCACTTTCTAGGTTCCCAAGGTTGTGTTGAATTTCTTTGAGTGTTCCTTGAATCAGTTTCCATTTCCTTTCCTTTGATTGAACCTTTGAAGAGAAGCTAGGAATACAAATCTGGGGGTGGTTCAAAGGTAGGTCATCTAGAGACGCAACCTATGTTTCCTTGCATTGTCGCATGGTTGTAAGAGGCACCTCGCAGCCCTCCCTCCCTTGGGAGAATGGATTTCTCCACCAGGGGCAGTTGAGTGCACCAGGGGCTGAGTGAAAACACTAACACTAGCGCGTTTCAGAGCACATTATGCATATCAGTCAGTTTTTCAAGATAATGATGATTATGATTATTATTCTTATTATTCTTATCCTTATAATTATTATTCTTATTATTCTTATTATTCTTATTCATGTATAAATATACAACATTTCTATGACACTCCATTTTGATTTTCATAAAAAAAAATGCAATGTACATATGACATGAGGATGACACAAAAGCACGACATGAGCTCTATCCTAGCATTGGAAAAGTAAAAAATTAGGCAACATAAACTCAAAGTTTATGTCAACCTATTGGTCCATTCTTTATATAAATTGAAAAAAGGAGATCCTCCCCATTTCATTTTAATTTCATTGTCTTTTCATTTCATTTTCATTTTCAATTTCACCTAGGTAATTATTTTCCTAAGGTTGATAGTCCAATGTTGAGAATTCTTCCTTAGATGAGAATACTCTCCTTAGAGAATATTCCTCTATAGCAGAAGGTGCTCCTCTTCAGTTCAAAGTTAGTTACTGTTAGTTAGACTAGTGGAAGTCACTCATGCATGGAAACCTTGGTTTTATCACTAGTAGTTGCATGTGTTTCTCTCACTTCCACATGTGTGACTTGGTTAACTGATGATTGCATGGATCAATTAACTAGGACTATGTGGCACATTACTTCAGATTATGTCAGTGAGTGTCTATATCTCTTTATATCTCTACTATGGAAACTTTACTTAGCCATGTAGAGTATATCATATGTAATTAATCATTCTCTCACAGTGAATGTAATTTTGATTATTTTCTCTCATCTCTTGTTTCCTCTCAATTTGCAAGATTTGTACGAATTGTTGTTAGATAGATTCTCTATGCAAGTTTCACCACAATTGTACATGCTATCAGAGCCCACGGGTTGCTCGGAGTAAGGTGCATAGTTATCTTATTTGTAAGTCTAGAAGGGAGATATAGTCATAAAAGATGGATTATTCACTGACAATACTTCTCATGCCTCATAGCTACCTTGAGTGGAAGCTAAAAATTTTGCATCAAATCAGATGCATAGGCTTGTACTAGAATACCATGGCTAGAGAGGTTGAGCCAACCTCTGCTATCGATAAGAAAATGTATCTCAACTGCATGGATGAGGTTTACGACATCCTTTGTGTGTCTATGTCCCTCGAGGTTATGTTTCACATTGAATCTTGTACCATGCAAGATGAGATTTGGACAAAGTTGGAGGATCTCTTTCGAAAATAGGACAAAATGAGAGGACATATACTCGAGGTCGAGCTAAATTACTTAGATACGAGGAATTTTGAAAATATCTAGGACTTGTTATGAAGTTCAAGTCCCTCCTCCTTCATCTAAATGGATGTGGAATACACAAATCCACTCAAAAAATGGTCCATATTATGTTTTTTTCATCTCATCATTTCATACAAACAAATTCACTTCAGGAGTGGCTTGGAAAATGTCGAGATTGCATTAAATTATTGAAGCCCTCACACATGATCAAGATAAGATCATAAAAATGGGGATATTCAAGGGAACCAATGCACATTCATTTGTTGTGCATGAAAGAAGTAGAACTTCCAATTCAAATTCCAAGAAAAAAGGCAAGAGAAAGATGCATGCAGAGACAAAGAAGGAAGGGTACTCCAAACCCTTCAATGATTCCTCAAGATCCAAAGGTGGAAAAGGAAAGAAATGGAAGACCAAATTTGTTTATTACAACCATGATTTTCATCCTAAGTCCACATGCATGAAGAAGAATATTGATCATATGATACAGAGTCTTCARAAGAACAACCTTGGGGATYACATTCCTAAAGTTGCCAAAAAGAATTTGGAAGATCAAGMCAAAYGAGGTAACTCTCACGAATTGATTGAAATTAACTCTTCTCCTAATGCTTGGATCTTATATTCAGGTGCATCCCACCATATGGAAGTAACATACAATGTTTAATCTTCCATTTCTRMATGCACRGGTCCTCCCATCCTCATGGGAGATGATAACCCATTTGAGGTAACTGGCCAAGGGAGAGTAGAACTCCCACATGGAAKTTTTGAGAATGTCTTGCATGTTCCAAAAATCTACATGAATCTACTCTCCATTCATTCCCATTTCCTCATGGATCAGCCTCAAAGTTGGGTGGAAGCTACTAAAAGAGCTAAGGAAGCACAACATGTTGTCTCTTATCAAAACCAAAAACCCTCCTTTATTCCTCGCACTAAACCAATCACTCCCACTCCTCCTTATACTCTACTAAAGATATAGAAATTGACTAGGGTAGAAATGTTTGAATGCCAACACAAAGGCCTTTTTTATAATTGTGATGACACATATTTTCCTAGGCACAAGTGTAAGGAAAAAACTCTTTTTATGGCCATCTCAAAGGATATTTCAGAAGATGATGTTGATGCTCCCCTTGTGGAGCCCATCATTAAGGTATCATCAATGAATTGATTGTGGGAGACCGGAGGATCAATATTGTGCAAGGGTAACCCAACTAAAGTAAGGTATGCAATGGAGGCTTGTATAAACTAACTTAGGCCTTCCGACATGATGATGAAGTGGAAGGGTTAAAGGGGGTACCCTTGATGTATCCCTTGAGTGGGTGAGAAGGGACAGGAGGGAATGCCATTGATGAGGATAGAAAAGAAGTTATAGGAGGTTAGATTCAAAATCTAGTCAAACCAGGTGGAAGCAAAGCCAAAGGCCAAAATAAAAGATTACATATAAGCCCTACTTAACTTATTCAATGCTTTGGAGAGATCTAACTTTAACAACATACCTAGAGTTCTAGTCTTTTGAAGTGAGTGGATGACTTCATGCGCCAGAATGACGTTGTCCAATATTTTCCTTCCTTTCACATATACTAATTACTCTAGTGAAATGATGAAGGGAAGGAGAGGTTTGAGGTGTGGGGCGATCACCTTTGTTAGAATATTGTACACTGTGTTGAAAAGAGATATTGGCCTGAACTGTTTTGGTTGAGTGACTTGATATTCTTTGGGGATGAGGGCGAGGAAGGTGGCATTAAGAGATGGAAGGAACTAACCTGAATCCCTGGAGTCCTCAATGATTTCCCATACTTCCTCCCTTACCATTGGCCAACAATGGTGGAAAAAATCCATTGTGAAGTTGTTCTGCCCATGAGATTTTCCTTCTAGAGTATCTTGAAGCGCCAAAAACACTTCCTAAATTGTGATAGGTCTCATTAGTGCTTCATTTTGATCCTGAGTGATTTTGGAAGGGATATTCTAAGTGATTTTAACAATGGCAGGAGATCTATCACCTGGAGGTTTTTACAAGAGATCTTGATAAAAGGAGACCAGATCCTTTTCTAGGTCATTGTGAGAATGGAAAGTTTGGCCTTCTTCTATGACTAAGTGTGAGATGTGATTGAAATGTCTTCGTTAAATAGTAGATCTATGGAATAATTTGGTGTTTCTATCTCCCTTCTTTAGCCATTGCACCGTAGATTTTTGTCTCCAAAGGATATCATCTTGAGCTCCCCTTTCCCCCAGGTTTTGACTTATCATTGCTTCTTGCTCCCTAAGTTCTTCTGTGATGCCCTAATCTCCTATTTGGATCTATAGGATTCTCATTTTCATTTTCATTTTTTTTTGGGCTGCAATGTTGTTTCTGAAGATTTGTTTATTCCATAGCTTGAGGCATTTCTTGAAGTTTTTAAGTTTTTGCTAGAAACGGTACATCTTGGAGCCATATAGAATGTTTGACTCCCTCCACCATATGGGGGCCATAGTTTGGATGTCTGGGTGGTTGAGCCATAATCGTTCAAATATGAAGGGATTGCAACATGGAGAAGTCGGAATGTCTAACCCAAGTTGAATGGATCAGTGATCAGACCTGGTAGCATCAAGGATGCTAGCTTCCAGGGTTGTTCCATCCATCAAGAGGGAGCCCGAGATGATGAAGCATTCAAGGTGACATGCCACATGTTGGGACCCTAATTGTCAATTTTTTCAAGTGTAGAGTCCATTTTGTGTTTCCAAGTCGATCAGGCCCAGCTTGTCAATTAAGGCTTGAAAGTTCCCTAAGTCCGCCTCAAGTCTGCATATTCCTCTTGTTTTCTCATCTAGATTGCACATCGTATTAAAATATCCACCCAATATCCATCGAATACCAGAAGTGAGGGTGGTGATCCCTTCCATATTATGAATGAAGGATGTCATGTCCCGTGGAGAAGCTGATCCATACACATTTGTGAGGAAGCCAGGTTTGTTGGACCCAATAAGCCTATATTCCACTAAGATTGACCACATGGTGGTGAAGAAATTTTCCATGAGCAAGAGCCCGGGTTCCAAATAACGGCCAGACCTATGGTCGTTCCTATTGCATCGGTATAAATAACTTTCCCCTACTTCCAGCAGCAAGAGAAAACTTGATCCATTTATTCCATTGCACATTTTGTTTCTTGCAGAAACATGATATCGGGTTGTTCTACTATAATATGTTCTCATAATAGCCTTTGCTTACTACGACCATTGAGTCCCCGAATATTCCAAGAGATCAAATTCATGATGAGGATAGGGAGGGTAGGAGGGGGGAATTTTCAGAAATGAGATGTATCTGACCTGACTTAATCATGAAGTGTCCAATCTCCTGTATGAGCTTCTGGGTGGATTTTCTGCCCCTTTTATTTTTGTCTTTCTGAATCTTGCATTTCTCTTTTAGTATATTCCCTTGGATGCCCAGACCTGAGTTAGATCTAGCAGTGGAACACGCTGAAGAGTTGAGGAATACTTTGTGGAATTTGTGTAACTGGTCGAGAGGTATGGTATATAGTTTCTTATGTCGATAGGCTTCTTCAAGATTCTCCAGATCTATACCAACTAGGTCCTTCTTGTTTAGGTCCATTTATGCATCTCCATCTTCTAGATCTACAATTTCGCCATCCTTAGCACTAGAATCTGGAATGGATGAAGTTTTCTCCATGACAAGGGTTTCCACTGTTTTCCCTTTCGTTTTTCCATGAAGAGCCTCTACCATAGGAGGGACCTGTGGAGAATCCATATTCTCTAGTATTTGGTGTAGGGCATCAAAGGGGTTGTTGGAGGGTGGTTCGCTAGTGGAAGTAGCGGCTTTTTTCCTTGCCCCTTGCCTATGTCTTCCTACTACAGGTATGAAGTCATCCTTTTCTTTGCTTGCCTCAAGGTTTTTTCCTTTGCTCACCATATTGAGGGGGAAATATTTGAAGAGATGCTCGTGCTCGTGGAATTTCATGCAATGAAAAGGTATGTGATCATAATCAATGGTTTGAGACTATTCCTTGTCGTGGTACTCTATGGAAATGGAACCTAGTAGGGGCTTAGATATATTCAGGTAGACACAAATGCGAGCATACGAGGTATACTTTCTCTGCTTGGTTGCTTCTGAAGATTTCACATATACCCCATTGGTGTTTCTAATACCCGTCGGTACTACTTTAAGCCAGAACTCCTGTGGTAGAGAGTAGAGTCGAATCCATACTGGTGCATGCACAAAATCCTCTATTTAAGGGCTGAACTTCTTAGTCTAGAATCATAGAAAGAGACCAGTTGATTTGAAGAAATAGGACCCTTTGTCAAAGATATAGTTCCTATCCTCTAGATTGTGGAGGATTATGGTGAAGAACCATTTGGATCCCAAGTGAAGGTCATAGTGACCTTTGGGTTTCCACCATTGTTGTATCCACTAAATTATCTCACGTTCTGAGGGCCATAGCAATAGAAAATTTTCAATCAGGGCATAATCTCGCATGTATTGTTTCTGTTCTTCTATTCTGGGTGAACTGATGATGTATTTTGGTGCTAGCGGTGCTTGAGGGATGCACTTTTTGGGTTCCCAAGGTTGTGTTTCCTACATTTGAGTATTCTCTGAATCAATTTCCATTTCCTTTCTTTTGATTGAAACTTCGAGGACAAGCTAAGAACACAAATCTAGGGGTGGTTCAAAGGTAGGTCGTCTAAAGTAACATCCTATGTTGCCTTGCATAATGGCATGGTTTTAGGAGCCCCCCCATGGCCCTCCCTTGCTTGGGAGCATGGATTTCCCCACTAGAGGTGGATGAGTGCACCAGGGGCTAAGTGAAAACCCTAACCCTAGCGCATTTTAGTGCACATTATGCATATCAGTCATTTTTTCAAGATAATGATGATTATTATATAATGATGATTATGATTATTATTCTTATTATTCTTATCCTTATTATTATTCTTATTCTTTTTATTCTTATTCATGTCTAAACATATAACATTTCTATGACACTCCATTTGTCTTTTCATAAATAAAAAAACACAATGTACATATGACATGAGGATGACACAAAAGCACAACATGAGCTCTATCCTAGCATTGGAAAGGTAAAAAATTAGGCAACATAAACTCAAAGTTTATGTCACTCTATTTGTGCATTCTTTATATAAATTGAAAAAAGGATATCCTCCCCATTTCATTTTTATTTCATTTACTTTTCATTTCATTTTCATTTTCATTTTCACCTAGGTAATTATTTTCCTAAGGTTGATAGTCCAATGTTGAGAATTCTTCCTTAGATGAGAATACTCTCCTTAGAGAATATTCCTCTACAACATAAGGCGCTCCTCTTCAGTTCAGAGTTAGTTATAGTTAGTTAGACTAGTGGAAGTCACTCATGCATGAAAACCTCATTTTTATCACAAGTAGTTGCATTTGTTTCTCTCACTTCCACATGTGTGACTTGGTTAACTGATGATTGCATGGATCAGTTAACTAGGACTATGTGGCACATTACTTCAAGTTATGTCAGTGAGTGTCTATATCTCTCTACATCTCTACTATGGTGACTTTACTTAGCCATATAGACTATATCATATGTAATTAATCATTCTCTCATAGTGAATATAATTCTTGATTATTTTCTCTCATCTCTTCTCTCCTTCTCTCCATTTGCAAGCTTTGTACGAATTGTTGTTAGATAGATTCTCTATGCAAGTTTCACCAGAATTCTACATGGTATTAGAGCTCACAGGTTGTTAGGAGAAAGGTGCATATCTATCTTATTTGTAGGTCCAGAAGGGAGATATAGTCAGAAAAGATGGATTATTCACCGACAATACTTCTCATGCCTCATAACTACTTTGAGTGGAAGCTAAAAAATTTGCATCAAATCAAATGCATAGTCTTGTACCAAATTACCATCATTAGAAAGGTTGAGCCAACCTCTTCTATTGATAAGAAAATGTATCTCAACCACATGGATGATGCTTAAGACCTATTTTATCTATTTATGTCCCCCAAGGTTATATTTCACATTGAATCTTGTAGCACGCCGGATGAGATTTGGACAAAGTTGGAGGATCTCTTTGGAAAACAGGACAAAATGAGAGGCCATATGCTCGAGGTCGAGCTAAATTCCTTAGATCCGAGGAATTTTGAAAACATATAGAACTTTTTTATGAGGTTCAAGTCCCTTGTCCTTCATCTAAATGGATGTGGAATACACAAACCCACTCAAAATATGGTCCATATTATGTTGTTTTCATCTCATCATTTCATACAAACAGATTCACTTCAAGAGTGGCTTGGAAAATGTCGTCATTGGATTAGTTTATTGAATCCCTCATGCATGTTCAATATAAGCTCATAAAAATGGGGATAATAAAGGGAACCAATACATATTCACTTGTTTTTCATGAAAGAAGTAGAACTTCCAATTCAAATTCCAAGAAAAAAGTCAAGTGAAATACGCATACAAAGACAAAGAAGGAAGGGTATTCCAAACCCTTCAATGAATCCTCAAGATCCAAAGATGGAAAAGGAAAGAAAGGGAAGACCAAATTTGGTTATTGCAACCATGGTTTTCATCCTATGTCCACAAGCATGAAGAATAATATTGATCATATGACACATATTCTTTGGAAGAACAACCTCGGGGATAACATTCCTGAAGTTGCCAAAAATAATTCGGAAGATCAAGCCAAATGAGGTAAACTTCATGCATTGATTGAAATTAACTCTTCTCCTAATGCCTAGATATTATATTTGGGTGCATCCCACCATATGGAAGTAACATAGAATGTTTTATCTTCTATTTCTGCATGCTCGGGTCCTCCCATCCTCATGGGAGATGATAACCCATTTGAGGTAATTGTCCAAGGGAGATTAGAACTCCCACATGGAAGTTTTGAGAATGTCTTGCATGTTCCGAAAATATCCATGAATCTACTCTCCATTCGTTCCCATTTCCTCATGGATCGGCCTCAAAGTTGGGTCGAAGATGCTAAAACAGATAAGGAAGCACAACATGTTGTCTCTTCTCAAAACCAAAAACCATCCTTTATTCCTCGCACTAAACCAATCACTCCCACTCCTCCTTCTAGTCCACTTAAGATACATAAATTGACTAAGGTAGAAATGTTTGAACGCCAACACAAAGGCCTTTGTTATAATTTTGATGGCACATATTTTCCTAGGCACAAATGTAAGGAAAAAAATCTTTTTATGGCCATCTCAGAGGATGTTTCAGAAGATGATGTTGAGGCTCCCCTTGTGGATCCCATCATTAAGGTTTCATTAGTGAACTTACTATGGGAGACCAGAGGATCGATATCGTGCAAGGGTAACCCAACTAAATTAAGGTATGCAATGGAGGCTTGTATAATCTAACTTAGGCCTTCCACCATGATGATGAAGTGGAAGGGTTAAAGGGGGTCCTCTTGACATATCCTTTGAGTGGGCGAGAAGGGACGGGAGGGAATGCCATTGATGAGGATATAAAATAAGGTAGAGGAGGTTATATTAAAAATCCATTCAACCCAGGTGGAACGAAAGCCAAAGACCAAACGAACAGGTTACATGTAATCCCAACTTAAGTTATCAAATGCTTTGGAGAGATCTAACTTTAACAACATATATGGAGTTCCAGTATTCTGAAGTGAGTGGATGACTTCATGCACCAGAATGACACTATCCAATATTTTCCTTCCTTTCACATATACTGATTACTCTAGTGAAATAATGAAGGGAAGGAGAGGTTTGAGGTGTGGGGCGATCACCTTTGTTAGAAGATTGTAGACTGCGTTGCAGAGAGATATTGGCCTGAACTATTTTGGGTGAGTGAAATTCTCTTCTTTGGGGATGAGGGTGAGGAAGGTGGCATTGAGAGCTGGAAGGAACTGACCCAAAGCCCTGGAGTCCTCAATGATTTCCCATACTTCCTCCCTTACCATTGGCCAACAATGGTGGAAAAAATCCGTTGTGAAGTTTATCGGCCCAAGAGATTTTCCTTTTAGAGTATATTGAAGTGCGAAATCCACTTCTTCAATTGTGATACGTCACATCAGTGCTTCATTTTGATCCTAAGTGATTTTGGAAGGGATTTGCTTAGAGATTTTAACAATGGCAGGAGATCTATCGCCTGAAGGTTTGGACAAGAGATCTTGATAAAAGGAGACCAACTCCTTTTCTAGGTCATCATGAGAATGGAGAGTTTGGCCTTCTTTTGTGACTAGGTGAAAGATGTGATTGACATGTCTTTGTTTAATAGTGGATCTATGGAAGAATTTGGTGTGTCTATATCCCTTATTTAGCCATTTCACCCTAGATTTTTGTCTCCAAAGGATCTCCTCTTGAGCTCGCCTTTCCCCCAAGTTTTGAATTATCATTACTTCTTGCTCCCTAAGTTCATATATGATGCATTGATCTATGATTTGTATCTGTAGGATTCTCATTTTCTTGTTCATTTTTTTTTGGGTCGTGAAGATGTTTCGGAAGATTTGTTTGTTCCATAGCTTGAGGCGTTTCTTGAAGTTTTCAAGTTTTTGTTAGAAACGGTACATCTTGGAGCCATACAGAATGGTCGACTCCCTCCACCATATGGGTGGCATAGTTTTGATGTCTGGGTGGTTGAGCTAAAATCATTCAAATCTGAAGGGCTTGCAACCTGGAGAAGTCAGAATGTCTAACCAGAGTTGAATGGGTCAGTGATCAGACCTGGGGGCATCAAGGATGCTAGCTTCCAAGGTTGTTACATCCATCAAGATGGAGCCCAAGATGAGGAAGCGGTCGAGGTGACACGCCACCTATTGGGACCCTGATTGTCGATTTTTCCAAGTGTAGAGTCCATTCTGTGTTTCCAAGTCGATCAGGCCCAGCTTGTCAATTAAGGCTTGAAAGTGCACTAAAACTGACTCAAGTCTGCATATTCCTCCTGTTTTCTCATCTAGATTGTAGATCGTATTAAAATGTCCACCCAGTATCCATCGAATACTGAAAGTGAGGGTGGTGAGCCCTTCCATATTATGAATGAAGGATGTCAGGTCCCTTGGATAAGCCGGTCCATACATATTTGTGAGGAAGTCAAGTTTGTTGGACCCAATAAGCCTGTATTCTGCTGAGATTAACCACCTGGTGGTGAAGAAATTTTCCATGAGCACAGAGCCCGGGTTCCAGATAACGGCCAGACCTCTGATAGTTCCTATTGCATTGGTACAAATCACTTTCCCCTGCTTCCAGCAGCAAGAGAGAACTTGATCCATTTCTTCCATCGCACATGTTGTTTCTTGAAGAAACATGATATCAAGTTGTTCCGCTATAATATGTTCTCGTAGTAGCCTTTGCTTACTACGACCATTGAGTC
>JZKD02S1393063.1:106299-117769 GCA_000966675.3 Picea glauca
TAGTATAGAAACATGATCAGGATCAAAATCTCCACAGAACAAACTAGGACCGTTGATACGCATGCACAAGATCAACGAAAATAATGAATTGTGAAGAAGGAAAGAAGAATTAAATGACTCACTATTTACAATCCTGAGATTAGTCAGGACCGTCAGATCTTATAACTTCAAAGATCGACGATTGTGGTTGACTCACCAACAAACACACAACTTCAAATTATGGAGCTTGGGTGATGAATTAATTAAATTGCAAGTCATTGTTCCGAAATCATCCTTGATCGTGGATCTGCTTCAAGAGTCTTCATGACCGTTAGATCACTTTAAGTGGAAGTATAATATAAGCAGGGAAAATGGGTTGAGAATTCGAATACCCAATATCCATTGGATCACTTTTGAGTGGAAGGACATGATAAGCTAAAATATCTGAGATCTCAATCATCTGAATTTTCATCAGTTGTCAGATTGAATTAATGGAAGGATAGGATAAGCGAGGTAAATGATATGAGATCTCAATTATGTGAATATCCCACAACCATTGGATCATTCTAAAGTGGAAAGACAAGACAAGATAGAAGAATATTCATTGGATTTAATCCAAGGCAAAGCAGAATTGCAAATAGATCAAGACATCGATCTAAAACCATGATCAACGAACAACATTTGTTTCAGGTCTAAAGATGTGAGGAGGTTACGCTTCGGGAATATCACTTCGGAATATTTTTGAAGTTGAGACTTGAGAATTATGAAGTCAGAAGACCTGAAGGAGATCTCAACCATTGATTGAGAAAGGGGACACAAGACCATTGATCTAGTTGAAAGGTCAAATTCCTGAAGCAAAGGCAGAGTCGCTGATTGAGAAGGACATGTGTCTAAAGATCATCGACTTTGGAACATTGACGTATAGAGGAAAGAAGGGTTTGAGAGTTGAAAATCCCGAAGCCCGGATCATAAAATAAATCACAGTCGTTGATTTAGGAAGGTTAGATATGATCCACAGAACTTGAAAGAACAAATATGAACCATCAGTTCAGGAGCACCATCAATATTGTGAGATCGACGGTCCCATCACATTGGAGGGATTGAAGGTGCACTAAATTTAAAAAGTTGAGGACGAGCCACAATCGAAACCACGGTTTTGGAGAAAGGACACCTGGAGGCTCGAGGTAAATTGTGGGGTGAAATGTAGTTTGATTCCAAACCACCTTTGGTCACACTCGCAATCACGTGGTCACATGAGATCATCGCCCAAGGTCACATCAGTAGAAGATAGAGCAACCTTGTGGTCGTCGAAACTTTATGTTACACATTGAAAATTCATAAATCTCTACATGTATAATCCAATGGCGCTAATCAAACAGAAACTTATCGAAGGGTTGTTGTTTCACTTTGTGGTTTCTTGACCAGTAACGATTTAGTTACATTAACCGAATCATTGTTCTTGGCCATTGGAATCACTTTTTGATGGCCAACGGTCCGGAACCCTCACGGTTCCACCTTGCCCACACCAAGACCAGCACTAACCTCGGCCTAAAGAGTCAATGCTCTTCAACTCCTCTCGGGAGTTCTCCTACCCACAGCTTTCTTTCTCAGCGACCTCCCTTTCGGAACTCGGGAAATCGCACTTCGGGAGTTCCCAGTTCACGCGAACACAGTTCACATGCAAAAAAAAACTCCAACCCCCGATGGTCAACGGGTCAACCTTCCCACTATCGGGATTTTCCTTATCGGGAAATCGGGAATGATAATGTTATGTTTCACTACCCTTTCAAATCCCCAAACCTCGAACTCCGAATTGACGCCACCTGTCTTCCACTATATCCTGTGGACCCACCTTACCGCGTCCTCTTCGGGATTTCGCGGATCGCGAATCCACGATGCAAAGTCTCTTCGTGGTTGAGAACCCCGAAGCACCGAACACTGAAACCCCGAAGTTCGATGACACTTGTCCTCCACTTTCTCTGGAGGTCCCACTTTTCCACGTCACTCCTCCGCTTGTGTGATCGGGGATCGCGGGATCGCGATTTTACCGTCTCAATTTTCTTGCATCACAAAACCCCGAACCCCGATTCTCCGATTCCACCTGTCAACATCCCAGGTGAGGCCTCACGCCCTGACACCTGCCTCCCACTCGTGCTATCGGGAAATCGCGATTCGGGAATTCGCGTTTCCTGATGCACAAGGTCACAGACCTTGCAAAACCCCGAACTCCGACCCCTCAGGATCCTTCGCCACGTGTCCACTCTCCGATCAACGGTCTAGATTGCTTTTTGGAAATCGCCGGTCACGATTTCAAAGAGCTTGAGCTCTTGTCTCCAGGAACACCGAACGCCGAACCCCGATCCTCAGGGATCTTGCTCCACGTGTCCCTCCTCCGATCAACGGCTTCAAGTGACTCGGGAAATCATGACTCGCGTTTCTCTCGAGGTGAAAACTCTTACTTTGCTAACTCCCGAACACCGAAACCCCGAAGCCCGATGGACTTTCGACTTCCTCGCTTGTGCTTACGCTTATCTCCTGCGCAACTCCTCCACGATCGGACGGTCCTCGGGATTTCACGAAACCTCACTAGGGTTTCACGCCGTCGATTCTCTTCCTCTTGAGAATCCTCCACTACACCACCTTCGTCCAGTGCAACTGAAGTAAAGGGGCTATCCCTCCTGGGATTTTGTCTCTGTCTGACTCCTTCAGAGATTTCTCGAACGCGCTCCCTGCGCTCGATCTTCAACTACTTCCAACAGTGATGAAGTCTTCCGGTCCTGTGCACTCACACTCGCAACAGTCTCGACCTCTTCCTTCTCAGACTGGCTACTGAAACTCCAATCCCTGACCTGCACTCGCCTGCACGACTCGAATACCCCAACACGTCTCTGGGTAAAAGATAACAAAAATTCAACTGCGTAGCCCCCTCAACGCAATCTATGCGGAGGAATTCAACTGCACTCTATGCAGGAATCTCCTAGCTCAAACAGAGAAACAATTGGACCTCATTCCCTCAGGTTTCGAACCTGGTATGCAATTACATATGTAGCATATAAAAGATAAGAATAAAAAGAAGCGAGCATGCAAAAGCATAATACCAACAAAACACAGAGATCAAACACATCCATGGAATTGAATCAAAGCTTTTCCTATTTATTCAATATCTGTACATGGAGGTTCTTCACAAGCTCTCTGCTCTGTTCTTTTTTGCTTCTGTATGAATGAGAATGATAATAATACAAAGGAGGGTGCCTATATTCCGTTTTCCCTCTCAAAGCCAAACTGTCTAATCTAGACTTAATTAATTTATCTACTTGCATTAAATTTAAGTAAATGCCTCAGCTACCTAAGGACGAGAGCTTATCTGCTCAAGGTTCGTTACATGTACAAATGCACTTCATCACATCAACGTTTAATGTTTGGCGCAGCCATATTTCAATGCTTCTAAGTTTGAATGCTGGCATTCTCCAGCTGTTCTTTTGCCTCCACGCGCTGGCTTGCTGGGTAAGTGTAGATGCTCCTGCATCATATTCCTCGGCTCAAAAAATTTCATGGGCTCCTGCCCATGAGCTCCTGTATAGTTTGCCCATGTTTCAAAATCACTGCTTCTGTCTCCCAGCTGGCATCCTCTACTGGGTGGTTCTTCCACTTCACCAGGTATTCAAAATACTGCTTTCTCCTGGTCTTCTTGCCAACTGTCTTGTCCAGTATGCACTCCATCTCAGGGTTCTGTGCAACTGGCAATTGTTTCTGCCATTGGACCACTGGTTCCTCAACACTTCCAGCTCCTGCATCTTCAACCCTATAAGGGTATAAATCTGAAACGTTGAAAATCAGAGATATCCCAATGCCCTCTGGAAACTCAAGCTCATATGCATTCTCCCTGAATTTCTTCAGGATTTTGCATGGCCCAATTTTCTTTATCTTGAGCTTGTTGTATGTCCCTCTCGGGAATCTTTCTTTCCTTAGGTGCGCCAGAACCATGTCTCCAACCTCGAACTGAAGTTGCCTCTTCTTTTGATCTGCTCTGCACTTGTATTCCTGATTCGTCTTCTGTAGGCGCTGCTTCACCTCTGCATGAAGTTCCTGCATGGCTTCAGCGAATTCCTCAGCTCTCGCACTGATAGTTTCAGCCTGTTCTGGCTCCCTGAGCTCAGACACTCCCCTCGGCTGTGTCCCATACAAAATCTGAAACGGGCTTCTACCTGTACTCCAATTCACAGAATCGTTGTACACAAACTCGATCTGTGGTAAAATCTGATCCCAACCGGTGTGATGCTCTGTCACCAGACTTCTTAACAAATCCCCCAAACTCCTGTTCACCACCTCGGTCTGTCCATCTATCTGCGGATGGTATGCTGAGATGAATGCCAATTCAGTCTCCAGCTTCTTCCATAGCGTTCTCCAAAAATGACCAATGAACTTCGTGTCCCAATCTGAGACTATGCTCCTGGGCAATCCATGCAATCTCACGATCTCCTTGAAAAACAAATTTGCGATGTGCGTGGCGTCGCTGGTCTTATGACACGGGATGAAATGTGCCATATTCGAGAATCTTTCCACTACTACAAAAATGGAATCCACGCCTCTCTGCGTTCTCGGTAATCCCAAAACAAAATCCATACTAATGGCCTCCCATGGCCTCTCAGGTATGGGCAATGGCTGATATAATCCTGTGTTCTTCTTTCGGCCCTTTGCGTGTTGACATATCTGACATCTGTCAACAAACCGCTTCACATCTGCACGCATGCCTGGCCAAAAATATGATTCGCTCATCTTGGTGAATGTTTTTTCATGCCCGAAATGACCTGCTAGTCCACCACTTTGTTTCTCCTTCACAAAATTCTCTCTCATAGAGCAATCTGGAATGCGCAATTGATTGCCTTTGAACAACAATCCATCCTGAATCAGGTAGTCTATCCATGGACTCCTGTCTCTGAGAACTGGGTTCTCAGCTGCCTCGTATGATTCCCCAAAATCAGCATCACCTGCATACATATCCTTCAGGTTTTCAAAACCCAAAGTCTTGACCCTGAATTCCCGCAGCAATAAACATTTTCGGCTCAAGGCGTTTGCTACCTTATTAGCAGCTCCTGAAATGTGCTTTATGACAAAGGTGAAATTCTGCATATATTCCACCCACTTTGCATGTTTTTGATTCAGCTTGTCCTGCTGACTCACAAACTACAATGCGTGATTATCGTTGTACAAAACGAACTCCTTGGGTATCAGGTAGTGCCTCCACTTTTTCAATGCTTGAATGATGGCATAGAATTCTTTATCATATGTGGAGTACTTCAATTTAGCATCATCCAGCTTCTCGCTGTAATATGCAACAGGTCTGTCATCCTGACTTAAGACCCCTCCAACAACATACCCACTGGCATCACACTTTACCTGGAAGGTCTTCCGAAAATCAGGCAGCGCTAATACTGGCTGCTCGGTGATCTTTCGTTTCAACAAATTGAAGCTTCTTTTAGCCTCGGCTGTCCACTAAAAAACCTTATGCAATTTTTTCACAGTGTCCATCATTGCAGCATTGATTCCACTGAAGTTTCGAATGAACTTCCTGTAGAAGCTTGCCAAACCGTGAAAGCTCCTTACCTCAAAAACATTTCTTGGCGATGGCCAGCTCCTGATTACTTCAACCTTCTCAGGATCCATCTTCAATTCATTTGCCGAAATAACGAACCCCAAATATATGAGTTCCGTCTGCATGAAAGAACACTTCTTCAAATTAATCAGCAACTTCTCCTACTGCAGTCTTTTCATCACAATGGCCAAATGCCTCAAGTGTTTAGCCTTGGTCTTGCTGAAAATCAATATATCATCCAAGTACACCACCACAAATTTGCCAATGAATTCCTGCAGGACTTCATTCATTAGCCGCATAAATGTGCTTGGCACATTTGTCAACCCAAATGGCATGACCATCCATTCATACAAACCCTCGTTTGTCTTGAACGTTGTTTTCCACTCATCTCCCTCTCTCATCCGGATCTGATGGTATCCACTCTTGAGATCTATCTTGGAGAAATAATTTTCCCCACTCGGGCAGTCCATCAAGTCGTCCATTCTTGGCAGTGGAAACCTGTACCTAATGGTAATCTTATTTATGGCTCTGGAGTCTGTACACATCCTCCAGCCTCCGTCCTTCTTCGGACTCAGTACTATCGGAACAACACATGGACTTAGACTTTCTCTCACTAGTCCCTTATCCTGCAGATCTTGTACCTGCCTTTTGACCTCCTCGTTCTCCTGAGGTGTCAACCTGTACGCTGCCTTATTCGGAAAACTTGCCTCGGGTATGAGGTCAATGTGATGACTCACACTCCACACCCGTGGCAACGAACGGGGTAGTTCGTCCATGATGATATCAGCGAACTCTCCAAGCAGTTCCTGAATCTCGTCCGGCAAGTCATCCACTCTTGTGCTTGTCAGGACAATTCTCGGCTTCCTGAAAACAAAGAATTGTGGATTCTCATCCTTCTCCAGCTCTGTGAGAATCTCTTTTCCACTCATGAGAAGTATGGTACTGGTTACTTCCGGCTCCACCTTCTTATCCTTCCCCGGAAGCAGCGTATGTGATTTCCCATCCTTCTCTAAGGTGTATGTGTTCGTTCTCCCATCATGAACCACATGTCTATCATACTGCCATGGTCTCCCCAATAAAACATGACAGACATCCATGGGAATGACATCACACAAGATTTCATCTCTATATTCACCCATTTTAAAATTTACCAAGCATTGTTTTGTAACACATACCTGGTGTCCTTTCTGCAGCCACGTCACTTTGTATGGACTCGGGTGCTTGTTCGTTTTCAGCTCCAGTTTCTCCACCATCTCGATCGAAACGAGATTATCTGTGCTTCCGCTGTCCACTATAACCTTGCATTTCCAACCCTTGGTCTTACAAGTTGTTCTGAACAGTCTGCATCTTTGAGCTGTATCCACCTCTTTCTCAGGTTTCAAGAGAACCTTATGTATTGTCAGTGACTTCCCACTTCCAGTGTCTTCATCCTCCACGTCACGCCTCTGCGCCTCTGCAACGTGAGTTTTCCCTCTGTCCACCTTCCTCTCTGGACAATCCACAACTTTTTGACCATCTTTACCACACGTGAAACATGTGATAACTCCTCCTCGGCCTCTTCCTCTTCCTCGAGTACGAGGAAGAGTGTTGGCGTCAACATATCCTCCTTGCTGATCATCTTGTTGCCTCCTCGGCTCAGAATTTTGCTGCCTCTTCTGTGAGGTTCCACCTCTTTCAGCTCTACCCTGAGGCCTCTTCCAATCCTCCTTGGGCTTCTGAGTTCTTTCTTGGGCAACCGCTTTTCCTCTGGACTGGCTTCTGCCTCGACCTCGCTGTCCCTGCTTGCGGCTCAGCTTCTCCTCAGCTTTCAAAGCCATCTGGTACGCTTCCTCAACTGTTCGGATGGTGACAATGCTCAATTCATCCTGAATATCATACCTGAGACCATTCAGGTATCTTGCCACCTTTTCTTCATCACTCTCCCGATGACCAGCTCGAATGTTGAGCCTGTAGAACTCCTCGGTGTACTCCTTCACCGTCATCAGCTTCTGTCTCAGGTTCTGCATGCGCCTGAACAGTGTGATCTGGTAATCCCTCGGAATGAACTTCGCCTTCATCTTGGCGATCATCCGATCCTAGCTTTTGATCTTCTGCTTTCCTTTAGAATGTTTGTCTGCCTGCAGCTCGTCCCACCATAAGGCTGCATGTCCTTTCAGCTTGGTTACTGCATGCCTTACCTTCTTTTCCTCTTCGATGTCCTCATAATCGAAGTAGGTGTCGAGTGCTTGGATCCAATCCAACAACTCCTCTACGTTTAGATTTCCCTCATAGACGGGAATATCCATCTTAGTCTTCGAGCTCATCCTGGAGATAGCTCTGATTAACCTCTCTGTTGAGGCATCTTCTGCTGAGACCTCCCCTTCATCATGTCCAGCTTCCTCTTCAACCTCGGGATCGCTGAACTCTCCTGCGTCGGCTCCACGCCTCTGGGTGGCCTCCATATCTTCGAGTCTCGCCCTGAGATCTCGTATATGACGCTCCATTTTAGGGTTCCCTGGCTGCCTGCCTCTTCTTCGGGCATCCCTATCCTCACGATCAGGTGACTGCCTTTCTCTTCTAGGCGGCATTATGTCTCTCTATCTCTGCTTCAAAAAGCAAAGGTACTCCTGCTCTGATACCACCTGACAGCCAACGGTTCGGAACCCTCACGGTTCCACCTTGCCCACACCAGGACCTGCACTAACCTCAGCCTGAAGATTCAATGCTCTTCAAATCCTCTCGGGAGTTCTCCTACCCACAGCTTTCTTTCTCGGCGACCTCCCTTTCAGAACTCGGGAAATCACACTTCGGGAGTTCGCGGTTCACGCGAACACAGTTCACATGCAAAACAAAACCCCAACCCTTGATGGTCAACGGGTCAACCTTCCCACTATCGGGATTTTCCTTATCGGGAAATCGGGAATGGCAATGTTATGTTTCACTGCCCTTTCAAATCCCCGAACCTCGAACTCCGAATTGACGCCACCTGTCTTCCACTATATCCTGTGGACCCACCTTGCCGCGTCCTCTTCGGGATTTCGCGGATCGCGAATCCACGATGCAAAGTCTCTTCGTGGTCGAGAACCCCGAAGCACCGAACGTTGAAACCCCGAAGTTCGATGACACCTGTCCTCCACTTGCTCTGGAGGTCCCACTTTGCCACGTCACTCCTCCGCTCGTGTGATCGGGGATCGCGGGATCGCGATTTTACCGTCTCAATTTTCTTGCATCACAAAACCCCAAACCCCGATTCTCCGCTGCCACCTGTCAACATCCCAGGTGCGGCCTCACCCCCTCCCACCTGCCTCCCACCCGTTCTATCGGGAAATCGCGATTTAGGACTTCGCGTTTCCTGATGCACAAGGTCACAGCCTTGCAAAACCCCGAACTTCGACCCCTCAGGATCCTTCGCCATGTGTCCACTCTCCGATCAACGGTCCAAATCGATTTCGAGAAATCGTCGGTCGCGATTTCAAAGAGCTTGAGCTCTTATCTCCAGGAACGCCGAATGCCGAACCCCGATCCTCAGGGATCTTGCTCCACGTGTCCCTCCTCCGATCAACGACTTCGAGTGACT
Source organism: Picea glauca (assembly GCA_000966675.3). Lineage (NCBI taxonomy): Eukaryota > Viridiplantae > Streptophyta > Pinopsida > Pinales > Pinaceae > Picea > Picea glauca. Next base: position 115,428 of record JZKD02S1393063.1, read on the forward strand.
CAGGAAATCATGACTCGCATTTCTCTCGAGGTGAAAACTCTTACTTCGCTAACTCCCGAATGCCGAAACCCCGAAGCCCGATGGACTTTCGACTTCCCCGCTTGTGCTTACGCTTATCTCCTACGCAACTCCTCCATGATCGGACGGTCCTTGGGATTTCGCGAAACCTCACTGGGGTTTCACGCCGTCGATTCTCTTCCTCTTGAGAATCCTCCACTACACCACCTCCGTCTGGTGCAACTGAAGTAAAGGGGCTATCCCTCCTGGAATTTTGTCTCTGTCTGACTCCTTCAGAGATTTCTCGAACGCGCTCCCTGCGCTCGATCTTCAACTACTTCCAACAGTGATGAAGTCTTCCAGTCCTGTGCACTCACGCTCGCAACAGTCTCGACCTCTTCCTTCTTAGACTGGCTACTGAGACTCCAATCCCTGAGCTGCACTCGCCTGCACGACTCAAATACCCCAACACGTCTCTGGGTAAAAGAGAACAAAAATTCAACTGCGTAGCCCCCTCCACAATCTATGCGGAGGAATTCAACTGCACTCTATGCAGGAATCTCCTGGCTCAAACAGAGAAACAATTGGACCTCATTCCCTCAGGTTTCGAACCTGGTATGCAATTACATATGCAGCATATAAAAGATAAGCATAAAAAGAAGCGAGCATGCAAAAGCATAATACCAAAAAAACACAGAGATCAAACACATCCATGGAATTGAATCAAAGCTTTTCCTATTTATTCAATATCTGTACATGGAGGTTCTTCACAAGCTCTCTTCTCTGTTCTTTTTTGCTTCTGTATGAATGAGAATGATAATAATACAAAGGAGGGTGCCTATATTCCGTTTTCCCTCTCAAAGCCAAACTGTCTAATCTAGACTTAATTAATTTATCTACTTGCATTAAATTTAAGTAAATGCCTCAGCTACCTAAGGACGAGAGCTTATCTGCTCAAGGTCCGTTACATGTACAAATGTGCTTCATCACATCAACGTTTAATGTTTGGTGCAACCATATTTCAATGCTTCTAAGTTTGAATGTTGGCGTTCTCCAGCTGTTCTTTTGCCTCCACGCGCTGGCTCGCTGGGTAAGTGTAGATGCTCCTGCATCACTTTTCTTGGTCATTTGAGATTCGGAGTGTAATGGATGATGAGAGAATGAATAAAATAAGTATGTCATGACAGAGGGAGGCAGTTGTTTCTCTATAAAACAAGTTGAACTGTATGTAATGAAGATAACAACAGGAATAGAGGGAAAAAAGGTAGATATGAAGAACATAAGCTTGACAGAGAAGAAATGGTGAAAAGAGAAGACTGTACGAGAACCTAAGAGTATGAGAAGAATAGAGAAAGAGTAGATGTAAAGAGCCAGCAAGTGGAGCCAAGTATGAACAGAAAGAAGTGGAGAAGTATTGCAAAATAGAGAAGAAGTGGTAAGTATTTAAATATATGTGTTGTTGTAAGGGTTTAATCAAACAAAGTTTATAATCAAGGTGGTAGGGTGGTGCTAGGGAGGACTGTGGTCCTCTGTTATTCAAGTTGGTACTTGAATACTGGGAGTTGTAGATTCCCTCTAGTTGTGGCTAGAAAAGAGGGTGGTAGGGTGGTGCTAGGGAAAATGAAGAATTTTAGGTGTGCAAGTTGGTGCTTGTATAAGTGGAAGTAGGTGCTTCCATCCATTTAGTGCTGGAGATCATAAGGAGCAAACATGCTTCTTTCTAGTGGGTGCTAGAGAATCTTGAGGGTTGGTGCTCTCTACAAGTTGCATCTTGTTAAAGAAGAGGTTGTAGCCTCATTTTAAGTTCGTTCTCAAAGAGTGATGAAGTACAGAACATAAAAGACTGCCTATCATTCTAAGAAGAAGAGGTTTTCTCCCTTTATGGGTTTCCTCATGAATATTTGTCTCTGTGTATATCATATGTGATTGATGTTTATTATTTATGTTGTTCATGTATTGCATAATCTTGATGATCACTTGGAGAATATTAATAATATTTTAATAGGCATATTATTGTTTAAGCATAGTAACAACTGATTCACCCCCCCCCCCTCTCAGTTGTCTTAGTAATTTCAACACACTCACCTAGTTCATTATTTTCCTAAGGTTGATAGTCCAATGTTGAGAACGCTTCCTTAAATGAGAATATTCTCTCTAGAGAATATTTCCCTACAAAATAGGGCTCTCTTATTTAGTTCAAAGTTAGCTGCACTCAGTTAGACTACTGGATGTCACTCATGCATGGAAACCTTGATTTTATCACCAGCAGCTACATGTGTTTCTCGCACTTCCACACGTGTGACTCAGTTAACTAATGATAGCATGGACCAATTAACTAGGAATAT
>JZKD02S1393063.1:148705-165332 GCA_000966675.3 Picea glauca
TAAATGTATTAATATATTTAATTTATTTAATGTATTCATGCATTAATGTATTTAATACATTTAATACATCAATATATTTAATACATTAATGTATTTAATATATTAATGCATTAATACATTAATGTACTAAAACATTAATGTATTAATTCATTAATGTATTAATGTATTAAATACATGGATACATTAAATATATTGATACATTAATGTATTAATACATTAATGCATTAATATATTAAAGAATTATTAATAAATTAAAGCATTATTACTAATTAATACATTAATATATTAATGTTTAATGCATTAATACATTAATAAATTAAACCATTATTACTAATTAATACATTAATATATTAATGTATTAAACATTAACGCATTAAAGTATTATTAATACATTAATACATTATTACTAATTAATGTATCAATTAATACTAATTAATATATTAATTAATTAATTAATGTATTTAATGTATTAATGTTATTTCAGGCATGCCGGTCGTTAGCTAGCAACAACCACATTTATGTAAAAAGTGGTTGATATACGCCGATCGGCCCCATTAATGTGATTGTTGCTAGTTTTAATATACCTTAATTTTAATATGAAATGCATTGTTTTGTTTAAGTTTAAAACAAAATAATCTTAATATGAAATTGTTTTTTTATATAATCATATCTTAATCTTAAAACAAAATAATTTTAATATGAAATTGTTTTTTTTATACAATCATACTTTAATCTTAATATGAAATGCATTTTTTTTTGGGTTATAGTGACAGTATTTAAAACAAAATAATTTTAATATGAAATGCATTGTTTTTGTTTCTAACGAAGCATTTAAAATAAAATAAATAAAGTTATTAATATACTATAACCCTAATCTTAATATGAATACATTGTAATGCATTGTTTTGTTTAGGGTGGCAGTATTTAAAACAAAATAATCTTAATATGAAATGCATTTTAATATGAATACATTGTAATGCATTGTTTTGTTTAGGGTGGCAGTATTTAAAACAAAATAATCTTAATATGAAATGCATTGTTTTGTTTATAGTGAGGCATTTAAACCAAAACAAAATAAATAAATTTATTTTGGAATTATATTTTAATTGTTATTTAATTTTTAGAACTATAGCATAGATCATCCATTCTTCATCAACCTGAGCACTTCCTTGTATTCTTTTCTCTTGTAAAGATTTTTTAATCATTTTTTATTCAATTTAGTTGTTGAGATTTTTTATTCAATTTGGTTGTTAGATGTTCAGTTAAGAAATAAATACATATACTACTCAATCAATTATGATTGAGATTTTATTTCTAAGACTATATTTTAATTGTTATTTAATCTTTAGATTCATAGCATAGATCACCCATTCACTTTCATCCTGATCACTAATGTGATTGGTTATGTTATGCACAGATTCAGAATAACAATTTATAGTGCATAATTATGTTTTAGTAATAACTAAAGGAAGTAATAGCTCTTCATTTTAAACAAACATTATCCTCATCATTCAAAAGTTGTCATGCAATGATTAATAAATTAATGAGACAGAATGAAACCATAACACATAACAAATAAATGTGAAAGTTTTGTACAGGGAAGAGCTTGTTGCTGTAATACACATAAAACTTACCTCTATCTTATCATAGTTACTTCCATGGTCGTTTCCTGAGTACATGTGAAGACTTATCTCTATCTATCAGAGTTATCAGAGTACATGTAAAGAACTGCATGTAGCTTATTGGCGTTGGTTTTGAAATCTTTTAGATTGTTGTTATCCATTTCCATTTTGAGGACTAAGTGATACAAATGAAAATGTAAGAAGTGCCACAAGAAAGATAAATAAGAGAGTGAGGCAGAGCGTCTAGAATATTTGAAGATAAATAGCATGTGGTGTGATGCCAATCCCGAGAAATCTTATATGCAAAACCAATAAAAAATAATATTATCTTTAAGAGTGCATAATCATGGGAATATATTTTAGTTATCCAACGGCCAGATGGGGAGTTGTTAAGGGATGAAGAAGGTTGTAATAAGATGAGTGCTTTTGTACAACAATAAATTTACTACCAAGGATAATACCAGGAAGCAAAGGGTTTAATACCAGAGAGTTCCCAGAGATTGGAGTTTAATACCAAATATACTAGAGATTAGAGTTTAATATTAAGAACTCGTTTAATACCTATTGGACATTTTATGTTTTTAGATTTTTTTAGCTTTGCCTTTCTCACACAATCCAGACGATTCTTGAATATTCCCATTATCTGTACGTCCAATGATGGTAAAGAACAGAAGTGATATCGCCACTGTACTTGAGTTAGCTTTAACATCTCATCTATGCTCTGCACAGTTTACAGTCTTCATTAGATCTCAAATATTATGCGCATTGAAACAAAGTTAATTGAATAAACCATATTCGAATTCCCTTCGCCGTCTGGAGAAAATTCGGTAAAATTCACAGGCTGCAGTTAAAATGCATATTGATCCGTCGTGGTTTGGAGCAAATTAGGGTATTACTATTTCACGTTATATTCCATCACCATGCGCATGTATAAAACCATTACCATGGGCATGTAGAAAAGAGACAAACGCAGCCAATATGACAGTTGCGTTCCAGGCTCATGTAGAAAAAGAAACGCCTGGCTAATATGACAGTTAAATTCAATAGCTGTATGGAGATATGGCCAAATTTGGTGTAAGCTTTAAGTGTGAATATAAAAAATTAATAATAAAGTAGATGTTTAATGTAAAATAAGTTTGTTAATTATTTAAACTTGGCAATTAGAGGGTTAGACAGTTATTTATTAATATGATTTAGTAAATGTGAAAAAGTAAAGAAAAACATTTTAAAGTTATGAATATTAAATTAAAAAATAATTAAATATAAACATTTCCAATAAATATAAGACATAAATGTATATAATTAATAAAAAAAAATTAAATAAATAATAATGAAATCTTATTTATTACTTAACGAGTAAGGAAATCTTGTAGTAATCCCGTTATACAAACAGTAGAATTTTTAATATGGTCAGAGTTACTCTAGGTTTAGAGTGTGGTGAAGGAAAAAAAATTCCAAAGTTCATTACAAAATTTGATGGCTTTACTAAACTGTAATCTATCAATCTTATTTCTTAAATAACAAATCTCTTTTTCATACTTTGAGAATTTTAAAGTTTCATTTTAAGTTTTTAAAGTTTCACTTAGTGGACTTAGTGGAGTGGGATAAAAGTAGTAGGTAGGTAAGCTTCTTTTTTCATAATTTATTAGTCCCTATCAAAGTAAGACTATAACAATGAGTTTGTTATTAATTTGACATTAATTTGTTTTATATTTTAAATTTGTTTGTAAAAAATAATGTTTAACTTAAGAAAATAAATATATATTTTTTGATATAGTAAAAATATTTATTTTTCTCATTTTTAATAGATTAATATATTTTAAGTTTTATTGCTGCATTCACTTATTTTAATATTTAAAATTAATTATATAATTAATAATAATAAATTCTTATTGATTATATAATATATATAACACTTATTACACCACCACAATAAAATATTTTTAAAACTACTAAAAACTGTAACCATCTAGAAGCGTGCTTAAAACACGTACATTTAGCTGAAATCCTCATTTTACGTGTTCATGAATCGGCTCTTATCCGACGGCTCCTGTGCTTGTGCTGGACTAGCTTAGATATTTTGTTAGAAGTGAGAATCTAGAAGCTTCCCCAGTCATATGTGTTTATATAAATATTATTTATTATTAAATAATCATGTCGAGAAGAACCACATACAATGAAATTAAAATAAAAGGGTGATCCCCAAACATCTAATGTTTGTTTGTGGATAATCAAATTTACCAAAAAAAAAAGATTGTTTTCATATTTTATGAAGTTTGTGGTATTTCCAAATTTACTTAGTAGAGATTAAACTGCTATGAAACTTTTGTTTTAATATGTAAAAAAAAAAACTTTATGAAAAATTCATAGTGCTACAAACTCTAGTGTAATCTTATCGAAACCATAATCGTTATCCTAATCATATTAATATAATTTAATGAATTTTTTTTGTTATTCAAATTCTAAGTTTACTACCAAATATGCGATAGGAATGTCGGTTATACAACTCCCACTTGATCGAAACTTAAAAATGCCTTAAAACCTAATTGGGCGAAAGCAGTTATTCATTGCAGACTCCCTAATCAATCCATGTTAAAAAATCAATTCATATTAAAAATTTTGATAAAATCAACAATTTTCTTATAATTTTGTTATCTCTGAATTTTAATCAAATTATAAAAATAGTCAAACACACAACATAAAATTTGATCTCTAAATTTTAATCAAATTATAAAAAATAATCAGAGGCACATTATAAAATTTAAAATTTTAATTTTTTTATTTAATTTAAATATTAAATTTATTGTTAAAATAAAAATAAATAAAATGAAAAGTATTAATATTATAAAAACAATTTCAAAATGATGATGATGCTGAAAGTTTATTTAGATTTAATTGGTTTATCATATCTTAAAAGGGTAAGAGATTATTTGCAATTCTCCAAAAGCATTAAGATAAGTTTTTCAAGATCACCATGCTTTTGTTGATTTGAAAAGTTAGGAAGGTTGGTAGTATGGTAAATATTTTGAAATTGAGATTTAATGTGAGTTAACATTTTAAAAATTAAAATCTTTTAAAAATTGGCCAAGGCCAAGTTTCATTATATAACTAGTGAAAAATAATTTTAATCTTCTAAATTAGTGTTAGTGTTAATTACATCCTTATAATTTATCTTAATTTTTTTTTTCTAACATTTTTCTTAAATTTTGATTTAATAATTTTTTTTATTAAAATGAATTATTAAGTCATAGTCATGAATCATATTCCGGATAGAGTACGAAGTGTAAATTAGCTACATTCACTCAGAATTGGCAAGTGGACGGTGTACATGAATTCTATGTTCGTCGTTGAAATCAAAGGATTAAAAAATTTTAAAAAATTCGAAAAACATATAAACATTTACGTGGCAGAATCAAATGTTATATCGGGTACATTCATTCCAGAATTGACAAGTGGACGGTGTAGATGAATTCTAAGGTCGAAATTGAAAGATTAATTTTTTTTTTTTAAATTCGAAAAAACATAAACATTTACGTCGCAGAATCGAATGCTATATCGGGAAGAACGTTTTCGGTTGCCCAACGTGGCATAGCGATCTTGAACTGATGAACGGTTTAAGGTTGCGCGGTCGTTTTCGATTGCCCAACATGAGATACAAGTTAAATTATAATAACTGAATAAATCCAATATCGTGAATTCTATAAATGTGGCATGCTTTGGTGTGGCGGACAAGGAGCTGACGGTGGCACGTAGGGACGTATTGAATGAGGTATTCAACTAGCACAGCCACTCAAAGGCGTGGATAGAAAAGGAAACACATAGTCAGAAAATGAAATATATAATCAGAAAATGAGTGTTTACAGCCAGCACAGTCAGTGTGTTAAATCTAAAGTTTAATCACTTAAATGTGGCAATCATATAGTGTTACAGTAATTTTTTAATATGATTAGGAAATGTTAAAATGTAAACAGTTTAACTGATGCATTCAAAAATACAAGGAAGTTATGAAGAGGAAATCACATTCATTGATTTGGGAGGACGACTAAGAATATGCTAGCATCTTCAATTGTTAGCTATCAGATTAGAATTTTAGATTAAATGGTGATTAATTGTGCTCATTGTCAATAGGTGTACTTCGGCGTAATTAGGTGGTGTACTGATTATGTTTAGTGTTTTAATTAATTAATTAATTAATCTATTTAAGGTTATAGGTCACAGCCAAGCTACACCAAATTGGTGTATAAGATCTCCTTGTTTGTGGGACAAGGGATCCCCTCCCTTTACACACTATACATACCATATTCCCTTTAGATTTAAACTTGTGACCTCTCATGAAGAAACACATATTCTTAATCATTAGGTCCACTCAAGTTATATTATTCTTAACTCTTATGTATACTGAATATTTGTGATTATTTTTATTAAAGATTATTCCAAGAACCATCTTGTTTTAAAATGATTTAACTTTAAATAAAAAAATCACATTTTTTTTTATGGTATTAACTTCTCTTTTTTATAAATTTCATTTTAATCGTTTGTTTGAAATATTATTTTTTATATATTTCATTTTAATCGTTTGTTTGAAATATTATTTTTATATTTAATATGAATTTTTTAAATTTCATTTTAATCGTTTGTTTGAAATATTAATTTTATATTTAATATAAAATTTTAATGGTTTGTTTGAATATTATTTTTATATTTAATATAATTTGAAGTTTAAAATATTACATTTCTTAGAAGTTAAACACGTACTGGTTCACATAGAAATTAAGAGATAATTATTTTGGAAAATAAAATATTAACGTTAAAAAAAAATTAGTATTAATTAACATTTATACATTTAATATAAAAACAAATTAAACACTTTTATGTAAAACAGATATGTAATTATATAAAAATTTATATTATCTTAAAACAATTTAGCTATTTTTTCAATTTATTTTATAGATGGAAATTGATTTAAAAATATAACTTAAATTTTCAATTTATTTTATAGATAGCAATTGATTTTAAAAATATAAGTCAAAGTATGAAGATTTTCACACTTTCTCACAATACTATTTGTTTAAAGAGTTGAGTCCAACATTCCACCAATCATACTTATTGATTTACAGTCTAGTCCTTACACAATTCATTTTCAAAATTACAAATAACAAATATAAGTCAATTAATTTATAATTTAATAAAATTAAAAAACACTTAAAAACGATGTTTTATAATAAATTAAAAATATTTAATAAAATTTAAAAATAAAAATATGTTTTATAATAAATTAAAAATACTTAATAAAATTTAAAAATAAAAACATAGTTAAAAACTTTGCTTAATTAATATAAATTAAAATTATTTAATAAAGTTTAAAAATATAAACATAATAAATGAGTTAGAAACTTTTTTTAATATTTAATATAAATTAGAAATACTTTTTAAAATATAGACATAACATTTTTTTTTTAATTTAGATGAGAATCTTCCTATTCAATCCAGTAAAAAAATACAAAGTGATACATTAAAAAGACCCCCCAGAGAGAGAACTGCTAAAAGAGAGTCACGAGGAGTGCATGGAGTGAGAAGAAACAATACAAGAAAGAGAGAAAGGGTCAGATCATTGTGAAGGTTTCTTTCTTCCTTTTTTCTTACGAACATCAATCCAACCAGAGGAGTTGATAGGCTCAACAACGTTCGCCACCAAAGCCAGATTGTTTGAGGAAATGCCATAATCTTGAGCTACTGAAACAGAGGGTGCTTCTTTGTCGTTGTCTGAATTGTCTAATTCATGGGGATGCTTTTGAGTCCCTGGGGGTAGGGTTGTGGCCATGATTGTGTCATTTGTTTCCTCCTTTTTGAGGGGTGGGTGCAAAGGCTTAGTTGTTGGAAATGGAATTAGGACTTCTGAAGCTTCAGGAGTTTGTGTGGAATCTGAGGGCTGGTGTTCTGCGTCTGCAGTTGGTTGTTGAGTAAACGTTGGAGGCTGTGAAGACGTTGTAGAAGGTGGAGGAGTTGGTGCATCTTTGTGATGTTTCTCATTGTCAGAGGAAGGGTTCGGGTGGATTTTGCAAAGTTTTGGGACTTGCCAGCCATTAGCTCTTTTTCGTACTCCAGGGGTCGAGGAAGGGGTAGGAGATAGAGGAAGTGTTGCCTGGAGGTGCCTTGTTTGCTGACAAGAGCGACATTTGAAAGCAATGTTCTCATAATCGAACATTTGCGTGTAAGGATCTCCCTCGGTCCAATCAATAAGAACCATATCTGAAATCCCTTGACTGAGGTCAATTTCAGCACATATGCAGGCGAAAGTGATGAATCCTTTCGATATCCGATCTGTGTTTGCCTTGATAAATCTACCCAATGTATTTCCCAGGGTAGATAAAAAAATATGGAGTATAAAAATGCAGGGGTAGATTAGGTAGTCTTACCCAGACCGGTGTAGTCATGGTTGTCATGGTCAATGGATTGAAGTCTGGGAACCATCTCTGCATGGAGAGACCAAATCTGCCCCAGAACCAAGGATGTTGCTCTAGCACATGTTGGCATTCGGATTCTATGGGAAAGCTGACGATGAAGAACCCTTTGGAGAAAAGGAACAGCTCATGATCTGACACTCAATTCTTGTTAATCCATTTTCTTAGCGCAGGGGCCGAGGGCCATAGTCCATTGAAGCGACAAATGAGGGATTTTTCCTGATAGATAAAGGCACAGCCATAGACGTGGGGATATTCAACTTTTGCTTTTGTGCGTTCTACGGACTGCTCCACAATGAAGGCAGAGCCAAAAAGCTCCTTTTCTCCTGAAGTTTCATCTTTGGATCCCGAAGGAGCGGAGATCCCTGTTTTCACAACATGCTTGTAAGAGCTTGGATGAGTAAAGGAAGGCGCTCCTCCACGCAGACGAGAAGCGAGAGAAATGGTTGCATTTTTTAGATTCCCATAGTCCCATAGCATAGAGCCATCCACCAACTATCATCCTTCAAAGATTAGTCGTTGAAAACCAGGTAGAATACATGTAGCCTAGTGAACTTGGGTTTTGAGCTCAAAAATAGAATCTGAATCTTGGGTCTGCAAATAGAGAGAAGATCCAATGATGATCTTTACAAAAAGAGGTAAGCCTGCCTCAATCATGGAGCTAGCCTCGGTGGGATATTGAGAATGAAGCCTCGATCTTGTATCACCCTTAGCTTGGTTCATGTGACCAAGTGAGGGATGAGAGTCCCACAAGTGTTGAAGATCCCTGAAGTCTCCGATAGCATAATGGCTCCCATGCTCTAGATCAAAATTGTGTTGATGGCTAGGGTTTAGTACTTTTCGCGCCCGAAGTCCCTTCTCAGTTCTTATCCAAGCCCAAATGGTTGGTTCCCACGTTAGGGTTTCCCCTAATGTTGTTTTTTTTGCTACGGTGTCCACCGCTAGCCTGCTCGACGAGATACACTATTTATTTCCTCCTGGAGTGCTAGAAGCTCGATGGAGGCTTCTTCTATAGAGACTGGTTGCGTTTCCATCTTGGAAACCTTCTCCGTATGTTGTTGATGTGCCTTCTCGGTTGGGCTCGCCATAACCCTAATCTCCATAAATGAAAATATAGACATAGTATTTAATATAAATTAAAAATACTTAATAAAATTTAATAAAGTTAAAAATATTTAATAAAATTTGATAAAGTTAAAAATATGAATATCATAAATGCAATAGTATTTAAAATAAATTTAAAATATTTAATAAAATTTATTAATGTTAAAAATATTAAAAATACTTAATAATTTTTTATAAAGTTAAAAATATAAATATAATAAATGGAGTAGTATTTAATATAAATTAAAAATAATTAATCAAACTTAATTAAATTAAAAATATTAAAAATATAAATGTAATAAATATAAAAAAAATTATTATTTATTAAAACAATTTAGTTAAAAAATATAAACATACTAAAAGCATCTTATTTATTAAGACAGATAATAAAATTTAATGAAGTTTAAAAATGCAATTGGAGTCTTATTTATTAAAAATACATTTGAAATTTTAAAAATTATAACTTAATAAAATTTAAAAACGCAAATCAATATCAATAATAATAATAATAATATATTTTTAAGGACAAGCCAATTGAACTTGTGATCATAGTAAACCAATTTATTAAAGTTAACACAATCACCATATTAAACCATTAATCATATACTCAACCATTACTCACCATAATGAACATGGTATGGTTAACTCTATGTGATACTTATGAATGGTTCACTATGGATGACCTACTCCCATATAAGACACAATTCATAAACATCACATTCAAACATAACCCTAAAGGAATGTCACAAGGTGACATAACCCTAATGAATGTCGCAATGTGACGTAACATTTTCAAGGCTAACTTATGTAAAATAGTTGCATTCCTCAATGGTTTTGTTGCATTGTGAGGTATGTCGTCAATGTATTATGTTGAATTACATAGTTCCTAAAAATACAAGACTCCATTTTGGACAGTTCGAGTTCTAGAACCTCATCTCAAAAATTCTTGGTCAGCGTTGATATCCCAGATACAAGAATGATGCATCCTGATGGACTGAAGGCAGTGCAGGGGTTTCATTCCTTGGGTCATCATGGTGAGAAGAATGAGATATTTTGGTTTGGATTGTTTTTGGAGGGTAAACTTTGCAGAAACTGTTTCTATTTTATGAACATGGTAATGTAAATGTGTATATATTTTCGGCACGTGTTGTGCATCAGGGATGATGCAAAATTGTAGTGGAGGAGGAATGTAACATCCCCACTATAATTCCCATTTTATTTAGTGCATAATGTAGATATAAATATAGTTGTGGCCATGCAATGTAATATGAAAAATGTATTTTATGTTTTTCATAATTATAAAGCAATACCATGATCTAGTGCACTATTAAGACACTCTGTTATGTGAAGTTGTTGGTATGAAACCCTCGACTAGGCTTGTGTGCCACGTGATGGATTGTGTTGGCATGTCTGGGATTATAGTGGTAGCAGTCAAAGAACATGACCACGTCTCACATGAGTACGTAATAATCCATAAGAGAGGGGGAATGCCTAGGGATATCCCAAGAGGGTTACAAAGGGGAATAATTTATGGGTATTAATTCAAACCCACATTTCTTTTATTATCATTTGGGGGGGAATTTTTTATTTCTTGTTGAGTGTATGAGAACCCAATAATTTAATATATGTCATAGGGTGGGTGTTAGAGTCACATCCCATAATTATTGGAGTGCAGGGGGAAGAAGCAATCAATATTAGGAAGAGTGAGTAGTCAATGGTCTTGGAAAAATGGAGGAAATTCGTATGGGTGGTAACAAGCAGTTTCAAACATGGAGTTTTTGACATGAAAAACAAGGAAAAACAGAGAAGAAGAGCTTAGGAGCTGAAAAAATAAGGAAGGAAGAACTTTGGATCATACTAGAGCGATTTAGGAGCGTCTTAGAGCTGAAATTTGAAGATCTAGGCTGTCAGGACTTAAGAGTGAACTCCTAAGTGAGTTGCAGTGTATTAACAAGTTGTCATTCTTGTATTTGTTGGTATTTTTCCTAGTAGTAAAATGCCTTGAGTTACCAACTGAGAGATTTGTATATACTTGTGTCAGAGAGATAGTGATAAATGAATGGAACACCCTATGGACTGAGAGCAGTGATGGAGTAGATTCCTTGTGTTGGGAAGGTAAAGAGGAAGAGAGTTGGAGGAAATTTAGGATAATTGTAGGAGAAAACTAGTGGGTTGTGTGAAATTGTGTTCTAAGGGGATTGTGATAGGCACCCTTCTTTTGTGGATTCCTCGCCCCATCTTGGGAGTGACTTCTCTTTGAAATTTGGGATAACAGGTTTATGTTTGGGTGGAACGTCCTTACCGAGTAGTCGATTACACAAACTCTCTTTGAAAGAGAAGTGTTTGTGTATTTTGTTGAGTTATTTATGAATTTAATTGATGTGGATTTACTCTTTGCATGTGAATGGTTTTATATATTGTTATAGAGGTTTGATCATTTGTATTCATGTCTGTTTAGAATATTGTAGTTGCATTTAATTATAGGTATTAGAATCTGGTTGTAAATATGTATAAAACGTAGCTCGTAAACTACAATAAATAAATCGACAAAAAGAAATTTCATTTTATGTGTTATTCTACAAGTAATATCCCTTAGTTAAGATGATGGATGTTACATGTACATAAGAAAAATGTTCCAACACATGTTAAGAACAAAAATAGTTCATATAACTTTCAAACTCATTTACATGTTATGAGTGCGTGCACAAGAAAAATCGTCGATTTTTTTCTTCTAAATTATAATTATAACCCCTTAAAATAAATGACCCTTCATTGTATCAATTCCTATCGTGGAATTTTTGGTCCTCATCGAATATTTATCTTTAGAAACACTTCACTTTCCACAAACAAGTTATACTGAGTTATGAATTTATCCATCCAAATAGGTCTTTTGAGCATGATATTGTGAAGAGATGTTAGCTATGCACTTATGGCTTAGAGATTCATGTGCTACCTCAGACATGGATAACTCCTTTGACATGGGGAACCCATTATTCTTGTGTATGTTGATGTATAAATTGATTAAACTCACATCCCTTGAGGGAGTTAAAACATGTTTCATTAATATTATTTTGATGATATGTTTTTCTTAATGATTTTTTTTTTCACTAACGTTTTTTAGGTCTTTCATCCTTTTAATTATTGGTTGGGGTGCTCTCAATTCACTAAGAGGAGGTAGATAGAATAGATCGAATATTTCAACAACCTTTTTTGGCTTGGTTAATGTTGGCATTTGTTAACTGTCACAATGATTTTTTTTAGGAATGAGTTTGTCAACATATAGTTATTTATTTTTATATAGTTATATTGAATTCCTTTTTAAGTCATTTTAGCAAGATTATTTGTAGCATTTTTTTCTTCTATTTATCATTTTATTAGTTTCTATAATCCTTAAACCAATCGTTGGTATTTTTGTTTCATATATTACACATTCACCTACTGATTATTAATTATTTTTTTCCTAAGTTTTCTAGTCACTATGAGGGTATCCTATTTTTTAGTTTTTTCTCCCTAGAAAATAGGGTTCCTTGAAAAAAATAGAGGCGCTTCTCCTCTTCGACTTTACATCAGTCAGGAGTTCAGTTAACTAGTGGAGGCTAACTCATACATGAAACAATTGATTTTATCATTGAGAATGCAGATATCATGTGCATGCATGTTTTTCTCTCTCCTCCACATGTTTGACTTGGTTAACTGAGGTTTTCATTGATAGTTGACTTAGACTAGGTGACAAACAACTCTGATTTCTTCTAGTGAATCATTACATCACTCTAGATCATTGACTATGGCGTATTCTCTTATCCATGTAGCTATCTATGGTGAATTCACCTATTATTATAGATTATTCATGTATTTATTACTCATTCATGTAATACAATTAAAAATTCCATTCTTAATTCTTTCTCTCACTCTTGCTTCTTTATCTCTGGTTCTTTTTGCAAGCTTTGTGTGAATTTTTATATCTAGGTTCTCTTTGAATTTCACATGGTATCATATCCTTGGGTTTCTACAAATAAGGTGCATTACCAATTTATTTGTAGGCTTGAGAGAATGATACAGACCGAAAGAATGTAATTTACATTGAAAATTATTCTCACAGTATGCAATTATTTTGAGTGGAAGAAAAAAATTCTACATCATCTCAAAAGCAAAGGCTTGTACCAAATAAGAATGGCTACAAAGGTTGAGATAACATGATTAATTGAGAGAAATAGGTCTTTCAACCACTTGGATGAAGCTTATGATCTTATTTGTATCTTGATTTCTCCCAAGATAATGTTTCCTATTCGTGATTGTACTATTCCAAATGGGATTTGGACCACACTGGAAGGTCTCTTTGGAAAACAAGATGAGATAATAGGACACATTCTTTAGGTAGAGTTGAATCCATTGGATCCGATGAGCTTTTATAATATACAATACTTCTTCACGAAGTTCAAGTCCCTTCATCTTCAGCTAAAGGGATGTGGTGTTGACAAATATATGCAACAAAAGTAGTTGGTTCTTGAAATTTTTTCAAAACTAGGCTCACAGTATACAATGTTTGTCTCAACATTCCATACAATGAGGATATGTCAGGAGAAAATTGCACCATTCCATTACTGGATCAATCCATTGAGTCTCTAATCCAAGAGAAAGATAACATTATCAAGATGGGAGTAAAAATGGATTCCAAGCTACATGCAATTGTTGTGCATGAGAGAAACAACACATCAAATCCTAAGTCCAAGCATAAGAGAAATGGAAAGGCACATTCTTAGTAGGAGAAGGAAGGGAAATCCAATAAACTTGATCAATCCTTATGTTCCAAAGGTGGAAAGGGAAGGAAAGGGATGAAAAAATGAGGTTACTGAAAGCGTCACTACCATCTTGAATCAACATGCGTGAATAACACAATAGACCTTAGGGCATAGAAAATTCAGTAGTACAATATTGGGGATTGCATTCCTGATAATTCCAAGAATAATACGAGAGATCAAGTGCCAACGACAAGAGGTAGTTCTCATGCTTTGATTTCTATTCAATCTTCTATCATTTCATGGATTATGGATTCAGGGGCATCCCATCACATGGTGGGCACAAAAGATTTATTATCATCTTTAACTACTAGAACAAGTCCTCTCATTCTAATGGGTGATGATACTTTAGTAGAGGTCACTTGATAAGGGATATTAGTGCTCCAACATGGAAGTTTTGAGAATGTATTGCATGTTTTAAAACTCGCTCTGAGTCTACTCTCTATCTATCATGTAGCACAATCAAACACAAGAAAAAAGGTGGAATTCACATTGGATTCCGTGACCATATATGATTTGCATGTCAACTACAATATTTTTGTTGGTGAGGTAAATCCTCAGTATTAGTTCTATACTTTCTCTATGTTTATTGATAAATTTGATTCCTATTTGCTATTGGCTCATTCTAAAGATGGTAGTAAGCTCTGAAATGATATATTTGGTCATCTAAATTTCAAGTACATGGAGAAACTTAGTAAACATGGAATGGTCAAAGGATTTCCAGATATGCATACATCTCAAGAGACACAAGAAGAGACTCTTTTGCATCCTCTTTCAACATACATATGAGATCATGAGCCCACACATTCAGATCATACCTTCGATCTAAGCTCTGAATCATATTCGACAAAAGATAGCCATAGAGATGATGGGCAGTTGCATATGTCCAAGTGGGCGCAATCCACCCTACAAGAAGAATGTAGTCATATAGGTAGAAGGTTACCTTAGGGTAATGAAATTACTTCCACCAATCTCAAACATCACTTACAAAGTAAGAAAACATCCATTATATTTTTAGACATAAGTAGGTTTAGTTATGAAATCTAGCATTGGTGTGGGTTCATTCATGGCCATAGTCCCTATATTTTTTTTTTGAAGAGGAATAGAGAAGCTATTGAATTGTCCTAGACAAATTTGTGTTGGTTTATAGCAATTCAAACACCTGCATGTAGAGTAAATCCTAAGACTGAGAAATCAAGGTAATAGGATTGCAATTATGTGGTTGAGACAAGGAAGATCCAAACAAATTATCACTAGGATATCTTCCAAACAAAATTGAAGTGAAGCTTAGTTATTGTCCCGTCCTGTAGATTTGAGTATTGCTAGACCACATGGTGGTTGTAAAGCATTTCTCACATTAAAAAAGAATGGAAATAACCTTGGAACTAGGGTGAAAGTTGGTAGAGAATGCAAGTGGAATATTGTTAGGTGAGAAACATTCTCATACATTGGGGTTGAGAACAATGATCAAATTTGAACCCGTCCTAGAACCTCTGAAGGGTTTCAACTCGTCAGAGAAGGGTTTGTTCAAATTTTCCCTTCAAAATAATTTAAGAATTAAATTTTACATCTCCATTGGGAAGTGCATAATTAGTTAGAATCTTTCAAAAGAAGGACATCCTTTTAAATAGCCCATCAAAATTAATTTTAAGATCAACCAGAAAATCTACCAAATCTGGGACTTAACATCTATATTTAAGGATCTAGAGTCCAGATGATTTCAAATTTTATCCGAAGTAAGACAACTCATGTTGAAAGTAAATGATTATGTCACATTGTAATGTTCATTTAAGGTTATTTCACCTTGCAACATTCCACTAAGGAATGTAGAAATTCAAAAATATTCAACCAAAATGAACATCACAATGCGATATTACCATAGTAAACAAACGTTACACACAATCAACATGGTTTTCGATAGCCAACCATTACTCGCTATAATCAACATGGTCAACAATAGTCAACTTAGTGTGATGCTTATGAATGGTTGACTATGGATGACCTTTAATTTGGCACCCATATTTCAATATGGGGGACACAATTCATATAACAATCAAACATAACCCTAAAGGATGTCTAAAGGTGACATAACCCTAAATTAATGTCGCATTCCCTAAATGAACGTCGCAATGTGAAGTAACATTTTCAAGGCTAACTAACGTCAAATATCTACATTCATCAATGGTTGTGTCGCATTGCAACTTACATATTCAATGTATTATGTTGAATTGCATTGTTCGTAAATGGTTACATCACATTGTGATGTTCACTTAGCGTTATGTCACCTAATAACAATCAACCTTAGTAACTCGACTATGTCAAAATAGTAACCATGGTCAACCAAGTACATCATGGTCAATAATAGTCAACCACACTAACAAACTCAAAATGTTGTAATGCAACACAATCATTCAAGAACATAGAAATTCATCAAAAATCAATGAGTCATAATCACATATGGAAACCAAGGTTAAAAATATAGTATAATCACATATGGAAACCATGGTTAAAAATATGACAACTTGTGATGTTACTTAACCCTAAATGAATCTTGCATTGTGACATAACCATTTACAAATGATGAAAATTGACATAAGTCAATGAAGATATATGTCGAAATGCAACACAACCATTGCGGAATGTA
>JZKD02S1393064.1:0-11324 GCA_000966675.3 Picea glauca
TACAAAGAATTGGGTCTCGAGCTTGTTTCTCTTGAGGAACAAAGCTCTCTCATGCCCAAGAGACCTCTCATGGTAGGAGAAAATAAATATGATGGGATAAGAGATCCTTTCAAAAAATTTCTTGAGTAAGACCTCATGCAACAGAGGAATGAGATGATGGATAGTTTCGCGCAAATCCTTAGATGACTACTAACACGCGACACATCTTATTCAAGCGAAGGCACCACCCCCTTCAAGGTACAAATAATATTCGATATTCCTGTATTTTAAGGTCAGATAGACGAAAATGGTGTATACAAGTGGTTGAATCTACTAGAAGGGTATTTTTCTATCCATAACTTTTTGAATAGAGAAAAGACTACTTTTGCGCTCCTCAAAGCCATTCCACATCTCAAAGATTGGTAGGAAACTTTCTATGAGAAAAAGGAAACAGAGGAACCCTTGTTATTTATAGTCATGACCACCTGGGAATCCTTCAGGGATGATATTAAGGAACAATAATACCTTGTTGGAAGTTATGATGACTTGTATACTAAATGGACCAAGCAGTGCCAGAGTTCACAAATATCTTCCATACCTTGTGCGCCAAGTTGGGCATCAAAGATTCAGAGCGACATATGGTGCTCAAGTATCGTGGTTCTTTGCATAGATACATCTAGACCAAAATGGAATTTCTAGAAATCTCATCCTTGGGAACGACCTACCGATATGTCGTCAAAATCGAGCAGAATCTCAAACAAAAGACATGACAATTTGGGCCCGGGAACCCCTCATAGAAAAATCCAGTAAAGGGTGGACCCAACCCACAGAACAAAGGATAGAGAAAATATGGACAATATCATGACAACCATTCCAAGACACAAGCAAAGAAGTACATCGAAAAGACAAAGAAAGATACCAGGAAGTGGTGTGACTTCCATAAGAGCCCTTGGCATAACATTGCTGACTGCTGCTCAAAGCAGTCGCTGGTGTCTGAAGTGAGAGCCTTTGAATCATATGCGGGTTCTGAATCTGAGTCAGAACTAGAAAGGGGAAGACAGATCATTGATGTGGAACCTAGTGCCACCGTTGCTACCACCAAGCTCCAACCTGATGAACCAGATGAGCCAGGATAAGGAGAGTGCCTCTTCCATTCATAGATGTGGGTAAAAGGCACCCTATTGCACTTCATCGTTGATAGTGGTAGTCAGAAGAGCCTCATCTCAACAGAGGTTGTCAAGTGGCTGGCCCTGCCAAAAATGCCGCACCAACAACCCTACACCATTGGATGGCTCTGCCAAGGAAGCGATCTCCGTGACAACCAATAGTGTTGACTATTGTATGACATCAAGCCCTTCAAAGACGAGGTATTGTGTGATGTTTCTCCTATCGAAGATTGTGATTTTATTTTGGGCCAACCTTATTTATGGAAACATTATGTTGTATTTGAGTCTAGGCCTCATAGTGTTATTATTACTTTGAACAAGAAATTGTACAGGATACCCGAGGTAGTCCTACCAAGTGTTATTTCCTTGATCTCTACAAAGAAATGCAGGAAGGTCATCTCTCAGACGGGGAAGTTTGTCTTCTTCGTGATTCTCTCTCAGAATGAGTGAAATATCACAACCACATTGAGGGTATCTGAGGCTGACCTCTCCACATAGCCGAAACAAGTATATAAGGTCGTCAAAGAATACTCAGATATCTTCTCATCACCTACCTAGGTACCTCTACACTGTTAGGTCAAGCACCCCATCAATCTGACCCCCAACACATCCCTGCCCAATGGGCCAATATATCATTGCTCCATGTTAGAGAATGAGGAGATCAAGTGAAAGATCCAAGAACTTCTCCACAAGGGGCACATCTGTCCCATCTCATCACCTTGAAGGATCTCAATCGTACTGGTACAGAAGAAAGATGGAACCTGGTGACTATGCATTGATTACTAGGCCCTGAATAAAATCACAGTTAGAAACCGATACCCAATTCCCTGAATCGACGACCTCCTTGATCAAATAATGGGGGGAAAATACTTCAGTAAGATTGATCTGAAGTCTGGCTACCACTAGGTCCTGATAGAAGAGACAAATGTATGGAAGACCACCTTCAAGTCAAAGGAAGGCCATTTTGAATGGTTAGTCATGCCCTTTGGTTTGACAAATGCTCCAACCAATTTCATGAGGATGATGGATGATATACTGTGACCATTCACAAATACTTTTGTAGTGGTGTATTTGAATGACATTCTCATTTACAACAAGTCTTGGGCAGAACTCTTGCATCATATTCAACAGGTTCTGCACACCCTGCGGCAGGACAAGCTATACACCAACTTGGAAAAATGCTTCTTTGGCATGGACAGGGTCCATTACCTAGGCTACCTTATTGATCAACATGGCATACATGTGGATCGAGCCAAGATCTAAGTCATCTGTGACTGGCCATCCCCAACCACACTCACTGAGCTTCGGAGCTTCTTGGGCCTTGCTAGTTTCTACTGCAGGTTCATGTTGGGATTCTCCCATATTTCATGGGACCTCAGCCATATAACCATGGGTGGTGGTAAGGAACAACTTGTGTGGGGCTGGTCCCAACAACAAGCATTCGATGATTTGAAGCAACACTTGTGCTCATCCCCAGTACTTTCACTACCATACCTGCAACATTCCTTTGAGATCAACACAAATGCTTCAGACTATGTTGTAGGCGTTGTTCTCACTCAGCACAACCACCCCATGGCCTATCATAGTGAGACACTATTGGATGTTGTCCATAAGTACCCTACTTATGACAAATAAATGTGCTCCATTGTGCAAGCCTGCCCCCAGTGGAGACATTACATTCTTGGGAAGGAGACAGTCATCCAAACTGATCATAAGCCAGTGCAGTTCATGCAGACACAAGGAAAATTATAGAATGACCGACATCAAAAGTGGTCCACATACTTACAACAATTCCACCTCAATATAAAGTATAAAATAGGAAGCATGAACCGTGTCGCTGATTGCCTCAGTAGACCGCCAATTACGAAACTCACCATAGTGCTAGACTCTTGTGGCCGTGAGACCTCTGGATGGCCCCAACTCTATGAGACAGACCCAGACTTCACCACCACCTACCAAATGTTGGGTGAAAATGAAATTGCCGATAATTTCCATCTTCATGGTGGGTTTTTGTGTTGTCTAGACCATATCTGTGTTCCATCAAGCGAGCGAGCGAAGCTGATCTGGGAATCCCACTACAGTCAGGTGGCATGATTCTTCGGCGTCAAAAAGATAGTGGCGATGCTACATAAACATTTATATTGGACGAAACTTCGACATGAGGTCAACAAATATATCAGGTCCTACACTGCTTGCACTATTTCCAAACTGACCACTAAGAAACATGACCTGTACACCCCCCTTCCTACTCCTGATAGGACATGGGAATCCACCTCAATGGACTACATGTCAGGCCTCCTGTCCACCAAGCGGGGAAATGACTGTGTTTTTGTGGTTGTTGACCGCTTTTCTAAGATGGCGATTCTGGTTGCCTGCAAGAAGAGAATTACAGTAGAAGCCACCGCCAAGCTCTTCTTTGAATGGGTTTGGGTACATTTTGGAATCTCAAAAACCATTGTCTCAGATTGGGACAGTTGATTTCTCAGCACATTTTGTTCGATCCTCTGTTCACTGCTGGACACTAATCTCATCAAATCCACGTCCTTCCACCCCCAGACAAATGGCCAAACCGAGGTCGTAAATCGAATGATCGTACATATCCTGCGCATGTATAATTCCAAGCACCCTCACACATGGGATGAGTGTCTTCCCTATGTCTAGCATATCCACAACTAATCCCTGCATAGCTCAACTGACTACAACCCCTTTCAGGTGGGGTTGGGATTCCAACCATTGGGTCCCATAGATGTTGTACTTCCCCTTGTGATCACCTCAATCGACTCATCTCTTGCTCCAATTGAAGCTGAAAAATCCACCTGATTCATTGAGTGGCTCCAACACATCTGCCAATAGGTTCAGAATATCCTATAGAAGTCCAATGATAAGTACAATAAGCACCATGATCAACATTGGGTGCCACATAAGTTTCAGGTGTGCGACAAAGTTTGGTTGCACTTGCAGAAAGAACACCTTACAGGACCCCATCGAAAGATTCACCCACTCCATTATGGGTCGTACACCATCACCAAGGATACGGGGGATAATTATTTTGAGCTCAACATTCCTCCTTTCCTTGGCCTGCACCCAGTGTTCAACGTGGACCTCCTTCGACCTGATTTCCCACCATTATTGAACACCTCAGACGTAGCAAAACAACTGACACCAACAGAGCTCAACCCCAACGGCATACAACATGCATCCAATGATCAGATTGTGGACACACAGATCAAGGGCACTCGACAACAAAGGAATCAGAAAGGATCCATCTTTATCGAGTCGTCAAAGCAGGGCAGCTCCTGCACCAAGGAAAGTGGCTCACCTGGGGAGAAATTCAACAGAAATTTCCTCATCTGATGGGGGGACTCAATGCAATGGATACCATTGCTTCCTAAGGAGGGATGATTTATCTAGGTGGATATCGATGGCCACCCACCTTTTCCAGTTGGTTCAAAACAACTTTCTGGAATTTTTGGTAATTTACTATTTTTAGTAGTTTTTTGGGTCCTGAACTTCCAGAGCCGTTTTGAGGTCCTAAACAATGTTTTTTTGGGTATGTAGCTGTCAAAAATTTGATCATGAAATTTTCATCAATTGTTGTATTCCTATGATATATCTTTCCAACAGGCTATCGTACGCCTAAAACGAAGATCGTATGAAAAAGTTACGACCCTGGGAAGTTGATGTACTGACTTACCCAAATGAGGCCCACATGACTTTTGGTGCTTCATCTCCTAGGGTCATGTTTTTGGATGTATAGGGTTTTTTACACTCTCATTTATTGTAAAAAGGCCTTCAGAGCCTCATTATAATCATATTCTTTCGAATGAGTGCAACCGTCACATCTCTTCCCAGAGATAAGACACCACCATTCCAACAAGCTTGTTTTTCGCTGCATTTTACAGTTTCAGCTTATTTCCTTGTTGAATAGAAAACCAATTTAACTGTATCTCTATTATTCCGTGTTAAGCATTTGTTAATAATATGTAGTCATTTCCTTCTTCTCATAAAATCCGGATCATAAATACCCTTATTATTATTATATTAATTCTTCCCCTAAACTAGAAGTTAGTTGAGTTTTAGTTAACTTAACTAAAAGAGGTGGTTTAAATACTTCAACTAATTTTGATAGCTTAAAGGCAAGAAGAGAAGGAGGAACAAGAGGAGAATAGAAGGAGAAAACATACTAAGGTATGCTCTTGAGTTTTATTGAGATAGTTCAGTTTTCGTTCATTCATTAATTCATTGAAATCCTAATTCTCTTTTATGACAACAGGGTCCTATTGTAGACAACAAGATTCAGGGCTGACTAACATCATTCAAACACTTGTTTTTCAGAGGTGTTGATCTATCTTTGATAGTCTATGTAGACTTGTTTGTTTGTGAATTAAATTTCATGACTGATAAAGGATATTGTGCAAAGTCGAGTGGGCAACAATCTGTGGCAAGCTGATCCGACTTTTAAAGTTTAGTTTTTTTACTTTCTATCAAAAGTCCTTTTGTATGGTTTTCATCGGGGACATCTAAGTTTGACTTTGGTCCAAACTTCCTAAGGGAATTTTGTAAAGAGAAGGATTATTTTGATTTATTGGAATGAAATAAGCGATTTCTATTCTGTCTCATCTGTGTTAAATTGTAACTTGGTATTTTTTCTTCTGTCTCCACATTTAATTTTGTATCTGTTATATTCAGAAAATTATATAAAATATTGAATTTTTCAGCAATCTTTTATTTATAAAAAATCAGCCTAAGCCCTTGTAACCAATACTTGTGGATTAGGAAACAAATTTTGAGGCTATAAACATAGGGTGATATTCACGTCTATCTTTCCTTAGACAAGAAAGATCTGAAAATGCTTGAGTAAGATAATTTCATATCTTTTCCTCAACATTTATTTGGAGACCATACCGGGGAGATCTTCCATATCTCTCTGCTTGATTTTTTATGATTGATTATCATTGAATATATCTACTTTTCTGATTTTGATTCTTTGACTATTTCATTTCTTAATGATTGTACCCGTTGCAAGGCAGCCTAATATTGATCCCCGTCTTCAATATTAGATCAACATTGCTTTAAACTTGTTTAATACCATCTTAGAGACTGCTAGAACCTAGATTGGGATTAATAGCTCATGGGAATCAATTGAACAAGACATAAGTGCCCAAGAACATTGGGAAGATAGGAAAATACAACTTAATAATCAACAATAGCTTTCTTTTCCCTTCAGTTTTGATCTTCTTTTCATGTCCTTAGACCTCCGTGTTTCTAGGAGAAGAAGAGGTTTATCACCGAAAATTAATCTTATTGTTGAAATAGGAAGAAGGAACGTTGTGTTGTCAACCCAACAAAGTGCTCTAAGGAGAACCTTGTATGACTCTTCCAATTCATCTTTCTCTCCCTCACCTATAATCCACAAGATGGAATCTAGTGGTGGCTCTGGTGGCACCGGAGTTGCTTCTTCATCTCAACCTTCAGCTTCGTCAGTGATTGGTAGCTTGTATAGTCACCAAGTCCCTATCCAATCTACCAAAAACCCCGCCAAAGTCATTAAAAAGTATGGGCCTTTTCAGTTTGAAGAAAATGATACAACTACACCGTCACATGTTTCCTCCCCTCTTAACCTGGCACCTGCTACTCGTCCACTTCCAAAATTCAAAGAGCATCTCCCTAGGTTTTCAGGGAATAACACTGTCTCTACAAATGAACACTTGGTGGCATTTTCTAATGCCTATCACAACATATGAGCCAATGACAACGATACTTGTTTGTGCTTATTTTTCAATTGCCTTGAAGGGAAGGCTACGACTAATTTCTTTGATCCCCCTCCTAATATTTTATCTACTTGGGAGGAGTTAGTCTATTGGTTCAAAACTACTTATGGGAAATCCAAAAGCCTAGCCAATCAGTTATAGGAATACAATAACATTGCTTATAAGGACGGTGAGACTATCAAGTCCTTCAACTTGCATTTCACCAAGTTATACAATCAAATCCCTAAACTCATTCGACCACGGAACCAAGCCACTTTCATGCATTATTATAATGCATTACCTTCCACCTATCATCATAGGATTGAGGAAAAGGCCATTGATAAAATCAGTTCCACTCTGCATACTTGTTTAGAGTATGAAGAACATATTGAAAGAATAGGTCTTCCTAAGGGAGACTCAGTTAAATAGATAGACATGTCCACCCTCTTACAACTAGTACAAGACATGAATAATCGAATGATAGCATATGAGAGAAAAGGAAATGTCTCCTCTCTTATTCCTAGAGCTTCATCTTCTTCTACATGCCCCTTTAGAAATCCAAATGAAAATAATTTTCAGCCTAAAGCTATCATGCCTCTTAGTTGGTGTAACTTTTGCAAGGAACACCATGAGGAAAGTACTTGTGAGGTAAAGAAGAATTACAGAGATAAAATATTTGGTAAGAGACATGAAACTACTATTGTTGTCCTAGACTTTGCAGAGCCAGAAGATGTCATGATCATAATACTAGGAATAAATCCTATGCTCCCAAAATAAAGTATGATCCTCCCTACACTTCTTCTAGCCCAAGATCATCCTCACCAACTGCTATTGATCAGGTTCCTAAGGCTCACGACAGTCAAGGAAATACCTCCCCTCTCCCCTCTTCCAAATACAACATTCTAAATCAGTTGGCCAACATCAAAGCAGATGCAACCCTTCTAGACATGGTTGTCGTCCCTGAACAATAGAAGCATCTAAAACAATTCATGGAAGGAAAAACTTCCATTGTAGCCAACCTTTATAAAAAGGTAGATGAAAAGGATTCATTTGTAAATAAAGTAGGTGTACATAACTTTAGATACCCTGTAAAAAAACCACCCGTTTTATATTTCTGTAAAGATTATGGGTAAGATTGCTCATTGTTGCCTTATTGATGGAGGTTTGGGCCCAATTGTAATGTTGAATATTATTATGGAAGAGCTAGGTTTGTCTTGTACAACTGAAAATGCCATAAGCATGATCTCTCATAATAGTCTACAAAAAATGACCATAGGTGAAATCAAGGACATGACCTTGGTTTTGTGCGCGTAGCCTGAAATTAGGACAACCCTTAATATTCAGGTAATCGATATGACAGTAAGTAACTACTTGATTATCCTAGGAAGATATTGGCAATATTTGACATGTGGATACCTCTCACTTGACGAGACACATTTATCCATTCCTCGGAATGGTAAAAACATCATAGTCCTCTGGGAGGGGAGAATTTCACCTTACATAGAAAGTGTCCCACATCCTAATGCGAATTATATCGAGGAGGACCTAGGAGTGTTTTCCATATTTTACGAGGAGGAAAATACTACCTTGGAACAAATTGACTTAGACGACGAGATGTGGCATATGCACTTTGATGGTTCATTCTCCAATGAAGGAAACAAAGCTAGTATTATCTTGTACTCTCCTGTGGGAAAATTTCATAATTTTTCTTATAGGTTAGAGTTTGCTTGCACAAAACATGTCACTGAATTTGAAGCATTACTGTTAGGCATTGAAAATTCCTATAATATGGGTTGTGGTCACCTTACAGTTTTTGGGGATTCTGAGCTTGTTGTGAACCTTGTACATAAGATATACTCTCCTAGAAACAATTTGATGAAACCAAACTGTTTGGGCACTTATCTCGAACCTACTATCTTTCAACATCACTCATGTTAAAAGAGAATTAAACTCAATGGCTGATTGGTTAGTTGTTTTTGTAGCCTCTCCTAATCGACAACTTATGCCAAAAAGACCTGATTATACTTTTCAATCTTTGTATCGTCCACATATCTCTGACAATATAGAATCATGGCAGGTCTTCCCTAGTGATGAGAGCATCTGTGCTTTCATTCAAAATGAACCTTATAAGCCTAAGGAAATTATATCAATGGAAGATAACAAGATTCATAAGGGCTTGACTCCTCTAGAAAGTTCATTTTCATTGAGTGATGTAGGCAACAAATATAACCATAAAGAAGAGGAGTCGAAAAGGAAAGTTGGTGAAACCATTTCCTTGAACATTGGAACACCCGAGTCTTGAAAGAATGTTAAAATAGGTGCCCAATGTCCTGATGAAGAAAAATTGAAATTCACCAGACTGCTTGGTGAATTTCAAGACGTTTTTTCTTTGTATTATGAGGATCTTCATGGTTTTGATCCTTATACATCATGCCATTCTTATGAAGGAGGGCATAAAACCAGTTAGGAAAACATAAATACCTATTAACCCTGCACTGGAAGCAACTATTCGAAAGGAGTTGGAAAAAATATTGAAGGCTGGGATTATCTTTCCGGTTAAGTATTCAGAATGGGTTTCTAATTTGGTTCCCATTCGGAAAAAAACTGGTCAAATCAGATTATGCGTATATTTTCGCGCATTGAATCGGGATAGAATACAATATCACTTTCCTCTCCCTAATATGGAAATGATTTTGCAACAGGTTGCAGGGTCAAATATGATGTCCTTACTTGACGGTTTCTCTGGTTACAATCAAATCAAGGTAAAAATGGAAGATACATATAAAACCACTTTTATTAATCGTTGGAGAACTTTGCTTACAAATGTATTCCTTTTGTCTTATCCAATGAAGGTGCCACTTTT
Source organism: Picea glauca (assembly GCA_000966675.3). Taxonomy (NCBI): domain Eukaryota; kingdom Viridiplantae; phylum Streptophyta; class Pinopsida; order Pinales; family Pinaceae; genus Picea; species Picea glauca. Next base: position 9,759 of record JZKD02S1393064.1, read on the forward strand.
CAAAGGGCTATGCAAATAGCTTTTGACAATTTGATCAACAAGATTATTCAGATCTATCTTGATGACTTAACTGTGTACTCCAAAAATTGATCAGATCATTTTGGTCATCTTAAAATAGTTCTCATGCGATGCAGAAAATTTTTCATTTCTCTAAATCCTTCTAAGTCTATTTTCGACGTTACCAAGGGAAATCTCCTTGGACACATTGTCTTCGATTCAGGAATAAGTATTGACCCTAAAAGGATTGCTGCTATCCTAAATATGCTTTCTCCAACTTCCAAGAAGGAGGTTGAAGCTTTTATGGGAGTCATTATATTTGTCCACAGGGTTGTTCCTGGTTTTGTTGTAATGGTCAAGCAAATTCATAATCTTCTTAAGAAAGATCGTTCCTTTTCTTGGACAAATTATGTCAAAAAATATTTAGTAGGGATCAAGAAAGCAATCAGTTCTGCACCGGTTTTGGTGATGCTGAATTTTGGGAAGGAATTTATGATATATACTAATGCCATAGAGGAAGCAATTTCTGCTATCCTCATGCAAAATGATGATCGAGGTAATGGAAAACTAGTGGCTTACATGAGTCAAATCTTGTCTGATGATGAATTTAAATATTATTTTATTGAAAACATGCTTTCTCTCTTGTTAAAGTTGTTGATAAATTTCGCCACTTCATCTTAGGTAAGCATACGTTGGTAAAAGTCCCTTTACCCACTGTCAAGTTTTTTCTCTCACAGACTTATCTTTCAGGGAAGCTTGCACATTGGCTTGCCAAGATCCAGGAGCATGATTTAACTATCATGAATTCTACCACTATCAAGGGATGTGACTTATCCCTTCACTTAGCTCAACATGATGAAACTAGTGAGAAATTGATGAACAAGATAGTTCTCTATCAACACTGTTCTACATTGATAATCAAATCCTTCATCTGTCTGAACATCCTTGGTATAACAATTTTGTTTACTATTTTCAAAATCAAATATGTCCAGATAACTTAGACACTCATCAAATAAGAAGGCTCTATCTCGAATATGCTAGATATGTCATTATATGATACTTCTTGTTTAGAAGATCTGTTGATGGTATGTTGCTTCGCTGTGTAAACAATGAGGAAGCACAAAAACTATTGCAAGAAACTCATGGTTCTTCAAATTCTGTTATTCATGTAGGAGGCCATTTTTATGCTAAAACTAATGCTTTTAATATTATCAGAAAATGATACTATTGGCCTTCAATTTTTCGTGATTCTTATGTTTTTTCAAGATCTTGTGACAAGTGCTAGAAATTTGCTGGGAAAGAATGCCTTTAAGCCATGCCATTACAACCTGTCCTCCCAAACTTTCCTTTTTCAAAGTGGGGATTGGAATTTATTGGTCCTATTAATCCTCCGTCTTCAACAGGACAAGTCTTTATCTTGACAACCACAAAATATTTTACAAAATGGGTTGAAGCTATCCCGCTTAAACATTTGACAAATGATCAGGTGATTTCTTTCCTTGAAAATAATATTTTTCCAGATTTGGTCTTCCTTTGGAAATTATTACAGACAATGGTCCCAATTTTATT
>JZKD02S1393075.1:0-11324 GCA_000966675.3 Picea glauca
AAACATTCCGTTCGGGGCACACTCTACAAGGTCTCTCTCTAGAATAATCCAAAATTCAGCAAGGTATGCCATTTTTGCTATAAATCCTTTTTTGAGAGGTTACAAGTAGTGCCACATGGAGGAATTTCATAAAACACACTGAAGAAAACTGTGTATCGGTTTCATATCTTTATTCATTACAGGTACAAAGTTATGATTATTTCAAGTTATGGTTGTTGACTAATCCAAAACTAGTCATGGTTGAGACAAGAAGTTGATGAGTTGGCACATACATGAGGTGTATAGTTGATGATGTTTGTACATATTGATGAGTTATTGTTGATGAGTAGTTGACACATTATTGGTATATACTTGGTACATGGTTGGATGCACTTGTTTATGGTATAGGTTGATTACAGGTTATTTGGCACAGGTTGGTGCATGGTTGATGCTCTTGTTTATGGTACAGATTGATATCTATTGAGGATTGTTGCCTCATCTCAGTTGGTGCTGAGAATGTAAGTTGATTCTTTCATAAATAGCTGGTGTTTTTGTAGAGTTATACTCTATTTAGTTGTTGCTGAAAAACCCCCAGATTGAAGTCCATAATAAAAAGAAAAATTGTACATACATCTTGTGTTCCTTGTGGAGATAATTTGTTGATGATATATTGGTGATATGTATTCACATATAACTGATTATTAATGAAAACAATGAGTAATGAGTAAATGTCGAATGCTAACCAATGAGTTTTATGTAAGAGGGAAGTTTTGGGACAAAGATCCCCACACTCATTCACCCCCCCCTCTAAGTGTGGTAGGTGTGTCCAACAGATCAGTTCATCATATTCATCACTGAGGAGAAGTTAATTGATACAGTAGACACCTGTACACTTGAACTGATTGGTGTGGGAAAACCCCTCTCAGAGACCACCCAGGACAGAGCCAGGAGAGATGAAAAGGAACTTGTTGTTACCCAAAAGGACCTGGAACACTTGTGCAATCTTGCCGATTACTATTAGGGTGCTACACAGACAGCTGTGTATTTAAAATATGAGTTCGGTAAAGTTTACAATGAGTTCAAGAAGGAAATACACTTGTTAATCTCAAAATTCGAATTCTAGGAAGACACTCTCATGGCACTCGCGACATGTAAGGAAATGGAGCGATGGTATGAGAAGGCGCAACAGGTGGTGGAGAGGCTCTAGTTTATTGAGGCAGTTTAGAAATGCCAAGAAAAAGAAGACTATGACATTCGACTAGTAAGTAAAATCAGTCTCAATCACATGAAGTGATCAGCCGAATACTGAGCCAAAATGTCTCTAATCCCACACAAAGAAATCCAAGAACAATGGGCCATGTGTTAGAAGCACTGGGATAAATCAATAAAATAATGAAAAGACATCAGACTCCCCGAGTATGGTACCCCTGATATGTTTATCAAGCTAAACGGAATAATCAAGCTGTGCGTTGAACAAGATGCGTTATGGGCTGAAGAATGCGCAAGGGTCATTGATGCAAAGCCAGGGAAAGTACAACAATTCGCAGGACATCCAATCAAACCCAGAACCATGTTTCAGAAATTGAACTTCAGCCTCACAAAGTATCAGGTGCACGCAACAGACATCATTGGAATATATGTGGCTACAATGAAACATCACAAATTTCCATGGGCCAACACCTGTGAAGAACTCTTTTTCAGATGGTCTGATTATGAAAGAGCCCACCCTTTTCAAGAAACTATTCGGGTGGACTGTTGGATGATAATGCCACGTGGTGATTTTTTATTAGCTAAAATTGTATTTTACCATTAATTACTGTTAAGACTTTATATTATAAATAGGGACATCGACCAATGGTCAAAGGTCGATGGTTGTTGTAAGAACACTTTTTCTTTTGGTTGTTGATAATTATTTTGAGACTGCTATGAATTAAGAATCCCTTCTAGACCAAAGATGAGCTATTTTTCATCAGGTGTATGTGATTAGAGTTGGAGAAGAATCACTTCCTTTCATGTTCCATGAATGTTGCAGTGAATGAGTAAGAGAAATTAATTCTATTGTCAAGTTATGTGGTGCAATGTTTTGATGTTCTTTGGTTTAAATGATGAAAGTAAATCATTGTGATTCTATGTGATGAATGTCCTGGTAGATAAATTATTTTTCTTACCATGATCTTGATTACATATGTGTTTCTTTTTCTTTATGATAAGTAGTTTACCTCAACTATGTGATGAGCTTCTTGGTAGATGAATTATTTTGCTTGCCATGATCTTGATTACATATACGTTTTCTTTCTATTAAGTAGTTTTCTTAGAAAATAGTCAGATGCTCCTTTCGGATAGAGTATTAGTACTAGGCCCTCTGGCATAAGATCGCTATCTTCATGCTTGAGCAGCGGGTTATCCCAAGCTTGACCCCTTCATAATAGTTAAAATTTTTGTCCTGTCTTTGTCAAGTTGGTTTATACTGGCTTGCATATCTCATACCAGACCCAATCTAAGAGAGAATACAAATAAGAACTATCCCGACTGAAGGAAAATCCTTTAGCCTAAAACACAAAAAATCATCAATAATTTGGCCAGATCATAAGATCTGGAGAACCATTCCACTCCAGACACTGCAAAGTCTAATTGGGCCTCGGTGGCGGGTTTGGTTCCTGGTGTTGAGTCAGGGGATTTAGGCCCCATCAATAGAATTGACGCTAGAAGGAAGGCTTGAGAATGAATGGTTGGATATGCAAGTTTCTTGACATTTCAAACAACCTATAGATTTGTAATGGCCCACATGCATGGCTAGTCATCCAATAGACATCCCACCTTTACTGAGTACTCCTGAAGCGGATAATGCACCCCACTCCGAGGAAGGATATTTTCACCTTGAAATACCTTACGCCCTCCCTCATGAGGAAGTGAATTAGTTTAGAAGGATTACCAGAGCCTACACCTGGAAAATCGACGCATTTCCCTTCACCCCCATCCTCCCTCGAAGAAAACAACAAAACAGACTAGTAGTCATCACTCCTGACGAAGTTTTAGTACATTCCATCGAAGACTTAATAGATTTTGTGATCAAAAAAATCCAAGAAACTCTTGACCTCATACCCGAGACGCCGACCGATGACATCTCTGAACCTAACGACCTTTCGGAAGAGGAAGAGCCTGACTCCGACTCCGAAGATATGGAAGGGAACAACGATCATGAGGAGGAGAGAGAAGTTCCACTTCAAGACAACCAACCTTGGTTGACCGGGGATGCCATGGTCGTCCTGGGACGAGTACATAATCTCCCTCAACACCCAAAAAAGTTTCTCCCCAAGTATGATCCTGAAACCTCAGGATTGCCCGAAGATCATATCAAGAAATTCATACTCGCGATCAGGCTTATGAACATTCAACATGAAGACGTAGTATGCAGACTTTTCNTGGTGCATGGTTGATGCTCTTGTTTATGGTACAGATTGATATCTATTGAGGATTGTTGCCTCATCTCAGTTGGTGCTGAGAATGTAAGTTGATTCTTTCATAAATAGCTGGTGTTGTTGTAGAGTTATACTCTATTTAGTTGTTGCTGAAAAACCCCCATATTGAAGTCCATAATAAAAATAAAAATTGTACATACATCTTGTGTTCCTTGTGGAGATAATTTGTTGATGATATATTGGTGATATGTATTCACATATAACTGATTATTAATGACAACAATGAGTAATGAGTAAATGTCGAATGCTAACCAATGAGTTTTATGTAAGAGGGAAGTTTTGGGACAAAGATCCCCACACTTATTCACCCCCCCCTCTAAGTGTGGTAGGTGTGTCCAACAGATCAGTTCATCATATTTATCACTGAGGAGAAGTTAATTGATACAGTAGACACCTGTACATTTGAACTGATTGGTGTGGGAAAATCCCTCTCAGAGGCCACCTAGGACAGAGCCAGGAGAGATGAAAAGGAACTTGTCATTACCCAAAAGGAGCTGGAACACTTGTGCAATCTTGCCGATTACTATTAGGGTGCTACACAGACAGTTATGTATTTAAAATATGAGTTCGGTAAAGTTTACAATGAGTTCAAGAAGGAAATACACTTGTTAATCTCAAAATTCGAATTCTAGGAAGACACTCTCATGGCACTCGCGACATGTAAGGAAATGGAGCGATGGTATGAGAAGGCGCAACAGGTGGTGGAGAGGCTCTAGTTTATTGAGGCAGTTTAGAAATGCCAAGAAAAAGAAGACTATGACATTCGACTAGTAAGTAAAATCAGTCTCAATCACATGAAGTGATCAGCCGAATACTGAGCCAAAATGTCTCTAATCCCACACAAAGAAATCCAAGAACAATGGGCCATGTGTTAGAAGCACTGGGATAAATCAATAAAATAATGAAAAGACATCAGACTCCCCGAGTATGGTACCCCTGATATGTTTATCAAGCTAAACGGAATAATCAAGCTGTGCGTTGAACAAGATGCGTTATGGGCTGAAGAATGCGCAAGGGTCATTGATGCAAAGCCAGGGAAAGTACAACAATTCGCAGGACATCCAATCAAACCCAGAACCATGTTTCAGAAATTGAACTTCAGCCTCACAAAGTATCAGGTGCACGCAACAGACATCATTGGAATATATGTGGCTACAATGAAACATCACAAATTTCCATGGGCCAACACCTGTGAAGAACTCTTTTTCAGATGGTCTGATTATGAAAGAGCCCACCCTTTTCAAGAAACTATTCGGGTGGACTGTTGGATGATAATGCCACGTGGTGATTTTTTATTAGCTAAAATTGTATTTTACCATTAATTACTGTTAAGACTTTATATTATAAATAGGGACATCGACCAATGGTCAAAGGTCGATGGTTGTTGTAAGAACACTTTTTCTTTTGGTTGTTGATAATTATTTTGAGACTGCTATGAATTAAGAATCCCTTCTAGACCAAAGATGAGCTATTTTTCATCAGGTGTATGTGATTAGAGTTGGAGAAGAATCACTTCCTTTCATGTTCCATGAATGTTGCAGTGAATGAGTAAGAGAAATTAATTCTATTGTCAAGTTATGTGGTGCAATGTTTTGATGTTCTTTGGTTTAAATGATGAAAGTAAATCATTGTGATTCTATGTGATGAATGTCCTGGTAGATAAATTATTTTTCTTACCATGATCTTGATTACATATGTGTTTCTTTTTCTTTATGATAAGTAGTTTACCTCAACTATGTGATGAGCTTCTTGGTAGATGAATTATTTTGCTTGCCATGATCTTGATTACATATACGTTTTCTTTCTATTAAGTAGTTTTCTTAGAAAATAGTCAGATGCTCCTTTCGGATAGAGTATTAGTACTAGGCCCTCTGGCATAAGATCGCTATCTTCATGCTTGAGCAGCGGGTTATCCCAAGCTTGACCCCTTCATAATAGTTAAAATTTTTGTCCTGTCTTTGTCAAGTTGGTTTATACTGGCTTGCATATCTCATACCAGACCCAATCTAAGAGAGAATACAAATAAGAACTATCCCGACTGAAGGAAAATCCTTTAGCCTAAAACACAAAAAATCATCAATAATTTGGCCAGATCATAAGATCTGGAGAACCATTCCACTCCAGACACTGCAAAGTCTAATTGGGCCTCGGTGGCGGGTTTGGTTCCTGGTGTTGAGTCAGGGGATTTAGGCCCCATCAATAGAATTGACGCTAGAAGGAAGGCTTGAGAATGAATGGTTGGATATGCAAGTTTCTTGACATTTCAAACAACCTATAGATTTGTAATGGCCCACATGCATGGCTAGTCATCCAATAGACATCCCACCTTTACTGAGTACTCCTGAAGCGGATAATGCACCCCACTCCGAGGAAGGATATTTTCACCTTGAAATACCTTACGCCCTCCCTCATGAGGAAGTGAATTAGTTTAGAAGGATTACCAGAGCCTACACCTGGAAAATCGACGCATTTCCCTTCACCCCCATCCTCCCTCGAAGAAAACAACAAAACAGACTAGTAGTCATCACTCCTGACGAAGTTTTAGTACATTCCATCGAAGACTTAATAGATTTTGTGATCAAAAAAATCCAAGAAACTCTTGACCTCATACCCGAGACGCCGACCGATGACATCTCTGAACCTAACGACCTTTCGGAAGAGGAAGAGCCTGACTCCGACTCCGAAGATATGGAAGGGAACAACGATCATGAGGAGGAGAGAGAAGTTCCACTTCAAGACAACCAACCTTGGTTGACCGGGGATGCCATGGTCGTCCTGGGACGAGTACATAATCTCCCTCAACACCCAAAAAAGTTTCTCCCCAAGTATGATCCTGAAACCTCAGGATTGCCCGAAGATCATATCAAGAAATTCATACTCGCGATCAGGCTTATGAACATTCAACATGAAGACGTAGTATGCAGACTTTTCGCCTACATGTTTGAGAACTCGTCTTCCACATGGTATTTTAATTTTCCAATAGGATCCATAACGAGATGGACTAAGTTCCAAAAGGATTCCCTAGACAAGTTCGCCGAAGAAACTACCATGAGAGCCCTTATGTACGAATTATTCATAGCCACCATGAACCCAAAAGAAAGGGTCAAATATTTCAATCAAATATTCACGACTATCCTAAACAAATTTTAGCCCGCGGTGAAACCTACTCAAGAATTGCGAATCAAGGTCTATGCCAATGCGCTTCCGGTGTCTATTTCAATGTTCGTTAAGGGAGCCGCTAAGAAAACCCTTGCGATTAATTTCAAAGAGGCCAAGATGATAGAGTTACAAATGAAAGGATGTAAAGAAGGCCAGACCTCTCTAGAGAGAAAAGAAAGCCACCCCCCTCCTAGGAGACTCCTCTTGACTAGATCGTCGGGGAATCCGGCTGAAACAACTACTGATAANTGTATTTAAAATATGAGTTCGGTAAAGTTTACAATGAGTTCAAGAAGGAAATACACTTGTTAATCTCAAAATTCGAATTCTAGGAAGACACTCTCATGGCACTCGCGACATGTAAGGAAATGGAGCGATGGTATGAGAAGGCGCAACAGGTGGTGGAGAGGCTCTAGTTTATTGAGGCAGTTTAGAAATGCCAAGAAAAAGAAGACTATGACATTCGACTAGTAAGTAAAATCAGTCTCAATCACATGAAGTGATCAGCCGAATACTGAGCCAAAATGTCTCTAATCCCACACAAAGAAATCCAAGAACAATGGGCCATGTGTTAGAAGCACTGGGATAAATCAATAAAATAATGAAAAGACATCAGACTCCCCGAGTATGGTACCCCTGATATGTTTATCAAGCTAAACGGAATAATCAAGCTGTGCGTTGAACAAGATGCGTTATGGGCTGAAGAATGCGCAAGGGTCATTGATGCAAAGCCAGGGAAAGTACAACAATTCGCAGGACATCCAATCAAACCCAGAACCATGTTTCAGAAATTGAACTTCAGCCTCACAAAGTATCAGGTGCACGCAACAGACATCATTGGAATATATGTGGCTACAATGAAACATCACAAATTTCCATGGGCCAACACCTGTGAAGAACTCTTTTTCAGATGGTCTGATTATGAAAGAGCCCACCCTTTTCAAGAAACTATTCGGGTGGACTGTTGGATGATAATGCCACGTGGTGATTTTTTATTAGCTAAAATTGTATTTTACCATTAATTACTGTTAAGACTTTATATTATAAATAGGGACATCGACCAATGGTCAAAGGTCGATGGTTGTTGTAAGAACACTTTTTCTTTTGGTTGTTGATAATTATTTTGAGACTGCTATGAATTAAGAATCCCTTCTAGACCAAAGATGAGCTATTTTTCATCAGGTGTATGTGATTAGAGTTGGAGAAGAATCACTTCCTTTCATGTTCCATGAATGTTGCAGTGAATGAGTAAGAGAAATTAATTCTATTGTCAAGTTATGTGGTGCAATGTTTTGATGTTCTTTGGTTTAAATGATGAAAGTAAATCATTGTGATTCTATGTGATGAATGTCCTGGTAGATAAATTATTTTTCTTACCATGATCTTGATTACATATGTGTTTCTTTTTCTTTATGATAAGTAGTTTACCTCAACTATGTGATGAGCTTCTTGGTAGATGAATTATTTTGCTTGCCATGATCTTGATTACATATACGTTTTCTTTCTATTAAGTAGTTTTCTTAGAAAATAGTCAGATGCTCCTTTCGGATAGAGTATTAGTACTAGGCCCTCTGGCATAAGATCGCTATCTTCATGCTTGAGCAGCGGGTTATCCCAAGCTTGACCCCTTCATAATAGTTAAAATTTTTGTCCTGTCTTTGTCAAGTTGGTTTATACTGGCTTGCATATCTCATACCAGACCCAATCTAAGAGAGAATACAAATAAGAACTATCCCGACTGAAGGAAAATCCTTTAGCCTAAAACACAAAAAATCATCAATAATTTGGCCAGATCATAAGATCTGGAGAACCATTCCACTCCAGACACTGCAAAGTCTAATTGGGCCTCGGTGGCGGGTTTGGTTCCTGGTGTTGAGTCAGGGGATTTAGGCCCCATCAATAGAATTGACGCTAGAAGGAAGGCTTGAGAATGAATGGTTGGATATGCAAGTTTCTTGACATTTCAAACAACCTATAGATTTGTAATGGCCCACATGCATGGCTAGTCATCCAATAGACATCCCACCTTTACTGAGTACTCCTGAAGCGGATAATGCACCCCACTCCGAGGAAGGATATTTTCACCTTGAAATACCTTACGCCCTCCCTCATGAGGAAGTGAATTAGTTTAGAAGGATTACCAGAGCCTACACCTGGAAAATCGACGCATTTCCCTTCACCCCCATCCTCCCTCGAAGAAAACAACAAAACAGACTAGTAGTCATCACTCCTGACGAAGTTTTAGTACATTCCATCGAAGACTTAATAGATTTTGTGATCAAAAAAATCCAAGAAACTCTTGACCTCATACCCGAGACGCCGACCGATGACATCTCTGAACCTAACGACCTTTCGGAAGAGGAAGAGCCTGACTCCGACTCCGAAGATATGGAAGGGAACAACGATCATGAGGAGGAGAGAGAAGTTCCACTTCAAGACAACCAACCTTGGTTGACCGGGGATGCCATGGTCGTCCTGGGACGAGTACATAATCTCCCTCAACACCCAAAAAAGTTTCTCCCCAAGTATGATCCTGAAACCTCAGGATTGCCCGAAGATCATATCAAGAAATTCATACTCGCGATCAGGCTTATGAACATTCAACATGAAGACGTAGTATGCAGACTTTTCACCTACATGTTTGAGAACTCGTCTTCCACATGGTATTTTAATTTTCCAGTAGGATCCATAACGAGATGGACTAAGTTCCAAAAGGATTTCCTAGACAAGTTCGCCGAAGAAACTACCATGAGAGCCCTTATGGATGAATTATTCATAGCCACCATGAACCCAAAAGAAAGGGTAAAATATTTCAATCAAAGATTCACGACTATCCTAAACAAATTTTATCCCGCGGCGAAACCTACTCAAGAATTGTGAATCAAGGTCTATGCCAATGCGCTTCCAGTGTCTATTTCAATGCTCGTTAAGGGAGCCACTAAGAAAACCCTTGCGATTAATTTCAAAGAGGCCAAGATGATAGAGTTACAAATGAAAGGATGTAAAGAAGGCCAGACCTCTCTAAAGGGAAAATAAAGCCACCCCCCTCCTAGGAGACTCCTCTTGACTAGATCGTCGGGGAATCCGGCTGAAACAACTCCTGATAAAGGTAATGGGGCTTTAGAATACCCGCAACGCATGGTCAAGAAACTATCAAATGAGATTATAGATATAAAAAGAAATGTGGGTGAGGGAAACCAAAGCCAAAGACCTTATAAGCCTTTCTTTAAAAGAAACCAATCGTTTAAAGCAATTGAATCTCCCCTAGCCAACCTAAAAAATGATCTAGAAATGTCGCATCTAATTCTTTCTGTACTTACCACCAAGAGAACCACTCAGAAAGGGAATGCCCTCAGTGGGTCCATGCCATGAATTTAATGACCAATCATTTTCTAGACGAAGTCTCTCTGACTGAACCATCCAACAGTTTGGCCTTTAATATTACCGATCTGGAAGAGGTTGAACCACCACTAGACACAGCCATGATGATATGGGTTCCCGACGTGATCATGTCTTTGGATGATCTGTTTAAATCTCAGGGACCAGTCGTAGAGATATCAACGATACAAACACGTAGTAAGGGTCAACCCAACCCAAAATATGTCGATGCCACCCATTCCTCACAAAGTAAATTAACTCCCAATCACCTGAGAATACAAAGTAATGGATACAAGAACATTATCAGAATCAATAGGGAAAGATACCTGAAACATACGGTCACTGACCTAGAAACCCCGAGTGAACCAACCTCTATCGATTTTCCCATACTAGGGAACTATTCTTGTGATTCTCACTTTGGAAATTTTGCTCCTCTCCTGTCCGATGTTTTTCTTACTCAAAAATCTGAAATGACATTTCAAGAAGAATTACTGATGCCAATGGAAGATTCTCTCTTTTGTCAAAACCTAGTGTTAGGTCTTTCGGAAGAAAAGATCGAAGAGCGGAACACTGATTGGGATAGAAATCATCGCTCGTGAATTTGGACCCTTTATTTTGATGGATCCAAGTCACAAGAGGGTTCAGGAGCAGGGTGCATCCTCATCGATTAAAAGGGTAAACGCCATTTCTTGTCTTGTAGACTAGAATTCGAGTGCACCAACAACATTGTCGAGTATGAAGCCCTGGTACATGGGTTAAATAAAGACATAGATCTTAATGTCAAGGAATTAAAGGTGTTTGGAGACTCGGAAATCATCATTAGATAAGTGAGAAACAATATACACTGCAACTCTCTCATCTTAAGAACTACCAGCAAGAGGTGTACAGGCTGATAAAATGCTTTGAAGCTTTCAATATCACCATGATTCCCAGAGCAAAGAATATCCTTGTTGACTCCTTAGCCACCACTTCTTCAAGACTCTCGCCTTTAAAAGATTATGAAGCCTCCTGATTCACTGTAGAATTTCTCTACAAGCCATCGATACCTAATAATATTTCTAATTGGAAAGTCCTTGAGGGAGATGAACAGATCATAAGCTTCTTGACTAATCAAGACCTTCAGAGACCTATTGACGAGTGAAATTGACCGTCCGTCAACTGGAAGAGCGAGTCAAGTCCAGGGTTGTCTAAATAACCCAAGCCGTTTGGTGTAACTCGTTTTGATGGGTTTAATGGCTCCATTAGCCAATCTAAAAATCCTAAAAGAAACAAATAAGAGAGAGATATAACTAACTAATTACTAAACACACTATATATATGTACATATGT
>JZKD02S1393086.1:0-10600 GCA_000966675.3 Picea glauca
TTTCATTTTGCTCTACATAGTTGAGAGATTTCACTATAATTTAGTGCAACTACTACTATAGTGAATCAAGTTCATACTATTGATAATTGTCCCTTGTCTTTCCTCTGCACTGACTATTAGCTAGTGTAAGACCAAGTTCAGTTATAGATGGTGTGTTACTTGGACTTGTCTTTATTGTTCATTTCAAATTCTTCTCTCACTTAAGCGTAAGTTTTTATATATACAAGTGTTTTTCCGTTATTCACAACTAAGTGTTCTTCTTTCATTTCATATCTTTTACGAAAAATCATACAGTTACAGGAAAGAGCCTTTGTTTGTAGTCCTATTTCGTTCTTCACACAAAGTTTTCTCTCATGTCCGACCAAATTGAACCAGCCATTAAAACCTCTCTTTAAATCTTTTCTATAATTTAACTGTTCAGCGATGACCGTACCCGCAGTAATTCAACCTAATATCCAATTCGGAATATCAGACCAAACTAACATCGCGTTAAATCTTTTCATCACAACACTTAGAACTGCTAATACCCGAGAAGAATTAGAGCGTTCATGGGCAGCTATTGAGCAAGATATTGCAATCCAAGAACAGTTAGAAGTCAGACGACAAGAACATAGGAATCTTCACTAGCATTTCCATACCAAAAGTTAAGTAAATCTCTGTATCTACCATTATCATAATTTTGGATGCCTTGACACTGTACTTTAAGCCTTAGTACAAACTCAGGAACAACACTGGCAACTTCATTCTGTCCTCAACATTGAATACTGGATTCAAAGGGAAACCCAGATCACACACTATGCTTTGATGGTGATTCAAAGGGAAACCCACGGGAGGTAGGTTGGGGGGGTTCTCTTCAAACCTGGAGGAAAAGGAATCCCAAACTATTACTGGAATCTAGGGAAAGACACCAACAATAAAGCAAAGGCATATGTTCTTCTTAAAGGGCTTCAAATAGCAAATCAGAGACAAATATAAGGCTTGAATATAGTAGGCGAATCGAAGACTATCATAAGAATGATGATCCAAGGATCTGATCCTAAAAATCTGAGCCTAAAGAGGGTAATAGACAAAATTTGTATAAGCATGAGGACCTTAAAGACCAAGTTCTTCCACCTTCTAAGAGGCAATAATGAGGAAGCAGACAAAATGGCCAACGTGGACATCAGGAAACCCCCCAGAACCTTAGGCATGGACGATAACGATGGTCTAGCCCCCCTAGTCTAATAATAACACATAAGACCAGGATCCATCATGCAAAGGCCATGGGAAGGAACACTTGGAGCTCCAGCGGGAGACTTGGCAAGTGGAGGCAGCAATTAGCAGGTGAAATTACAGGTTCTCATCAACAAATTTTAAACCGTGCTAATGGGAATTTGCATGATTATTTCATCATGGCATGGTATGGTTTTATTGTCTGTCCAGCTAAGTTCGTGGGTAACGGATTGTCGAAGCCTCTGATGCATATGGTTCGAGCCTACAGTAGTCCTGAAGCGGCGTGGAATCATCGGGGTGACGACGGGTTCAGTCCTTGGCTCGGAGGTATGAAGGGTCTAAGTACAACGTTCTAGGTAGAGTCTGAGTTTTATCTGATTGACATGAATTTTTCGTTGATTGTTCCTTGGGGTGAATTCTCTCAGTGCCACCAGGCAATATCTTTGTTGTGGCGAATTTCCCGTGAGTTTAAGTTGAGCCCAGTGTTCTCTGTGTTTTCCTTGAACCACCTTGCTTGAAGTTTTGTGTTGTTGGTGTATTGGAATGAAGTAACTCAGAGTCTTCGGTTAGTCTCTTTGTCATGGAAAACTTCCCCCAAGCCTACACTAGGCCCTGTTTTCCTGGAGTCACCCTCTGCTTCCTCTTTACACCACCTTGCTTAGACCTCCTGATCGCGCCCTCTTCTGGGATCTGATTCTTCCAAATTTAGATCCTTAGACCTTTTGTTTTCTATCCCTTGGAGTCTCCTTCCTCACCTCTCGAAGAATCATCCCCTTCTTAGCATCATGGAAAACAGGAAGAGGACTCATAATGAGCCAAGAAACATGAATGAGTAGGATATATTTGCAGGACAAGACTAGTAGGACCCAGAGAAAGAATGTACAGGGTGTCAAAGGATGAGAATTCACATGGGAGCAATCAACTCCACATTAACCTTTGAGCTTGAAACTCTCTCTCAGCACAGGCATCTAATTGAAAGACTACAAGATGAAGTCTTTTATCAGTGAAGCCAAATCGAGGAGAAACACAGTCATATGGAGAATATGGAAAGTCGTATGGAGCAGATGGAAAGAAATCACCAACAAGCCATCACCCCAACAAGCACCCAGGGAGATTCCAAGAATTTAACTTCATCCAAAGTAAATCAAGTTCTAGATCTCGATAAGCCCGCAATAGATCCAATTTGGGAGCAACATCGACACTCATAGATAAAAAAGAAATCGGGTAGCCGACTCTGTAAATTTCAAGTGTCATGTTTTGTTTTACGTTATATATAAATGGAGTTCACTATAGGTTGTATTCTTCGAAATACAGTAGAAATGTTATAGTTAGGGAAGTTGGAAACTCAATGGACACAAATTTTGTAATAACATTCCCAAACTTCAAAGCTTCTATATGTTGAATGTCATTCATGGCCCTTTTTTGTACTATAGTGGATTTATCCACACCTTTTTAATATAAATTTTCCCAGTGCTTGTTAAAAAAAATAACTCCTCAATTCTTATATTTTCACTTTTTCTAGTGTGAACACACCTAATTGGTTTGGGATATTTTAATTAAAATTTAAAATCCTAAAACCTTAATAAATGCCAAAATACTAGACTATTAATGCTTAAATGTTATAATTCTCCGCTGAGGTTAAATTCCCTAAGTTTTATTCCCAAATATTCACTAGGGAATTTAATTTTTTGTCCATGAGATACACTACTTAAGTTAGTACTCCCCCCTTTAGCACACATGTTGAGGCAACACATACAAAATCCAATTCTCCCTATCCTTAAAATATCCTTGTTCACACATCTAAACTTTACCATGTCACTAGTTTTGAAGAATTATTTGGTCTTCATGTTTGACTAGGAGCTATTATGCATGCACCCTAGTATTTATCCTTTCATGTCATTATTTCCACCTCAACACACACTTCCCTAGGCCACTAAGTGGCTTGCCCCACTAAGAGAACCTACTTACCCTTGTTCACACCTTTACACACATGTGAAGTAACTTGACCTGGACCCATTGCACAAATTACAAAGGTGCATTTCCTTCTTGGCTTCTTAATGGCTTGACTTGTCAAATATGAACACTTTTCAAGGGCACACACATTCTCTCTCTACTAGGGAAAATTCATGCATGGTGAAGATTTATATTCAAACACAAAGTACAATTCTATTTGTTTTATTCTATTCAAAGTGGTCCATAAGGCACAAGTACCAAGGACACACTTGTTAGAGGATATATTTTATTGGTTTTGTGGATATAAAAGCTTCTAGAGGAGTTACTGATGAAGACGCTTGTCATTTTCATGCATAACTAAAAAAGCGCCCTCATCCATGGAGCTTTACACATGGAAAACCACTCCAATTTTCCGTACTCATTTGACCAAGTGATATGATTGTTTGGAAGTTTTTATTTGCTTGAGAGTACCTTCATGAAGAGGTTTGTACACTTGGCATCCATGCAGACATGCAGACATTTGGGAAAGTACTAAACTTCATTTGACTTGGCAATTATATTAGTTTATTGAGGTAATTATCTCTTGGAGAGCGCCTTATACATGAGGAGGAAAAATGGCATCCATAATTTGCCTTAGCATGAAGATGAGGGTGGAAGAAGGTGGCATGTGGCACTAGAATCATATAGAACACTGTATCCAATCACTTTTATATGGAATCTTGATAAAATTCTCCCACTTAGGTAGTTGTTGAAAATATTTTAGTATTTCTCCTTGGAAAAGCTCATTAGGAAATAATATATTGTTGAAGAGGAGTTAAAGCTCAAATATATATATGAGTTTTCTTCCTCCATTTGTAACTTGGATTGGAATAGAGGAAAAATGAGAGAACTTGTGAGCATGCCTAGCTCCAACCTTTGGAATGAAGATAACCATTTTGTGTTAAGCTTGTAATTTATGTTTGTATAATCTTCTATGTGTGGTGCATATTCTAGTATGCAATTGGTTGCTTTTGATTACAAGGTTGATTTCCAATGTCAATTTGTAGGAGCACCTTGTTTCTAAGAAGAGGAATTAAAGCTATAAATATCCTTTGTCAGTGAAGAGCTTTCACCTAGCCTTGGAGGGCGGGAGTCTAAATCCTAAACATCTTTTGAGTGAAGCTTAACTCACCTTTATGAATTCACTTGTTAGTAAAGATCATATTGTGAGTTCCTACCCATTTACTTTTGTGATTTATTGTTTGCCAAGTTAGGAGAAGCTATAGAGAATGTTTCATTGTCTATCTATAGCTCTTAACCATTAGATGGATAACCTACCTAGATTACATCCATGATCTCCATAGTCAAAGAAACTAGGCACTCGAACTTCCCTTTCATTTATCATTTCCAAGTCCATCCATTTTAATACTTTCCATGGAATCCATCCATTCATGTTGTTAGCTTCCCTTTACTCCCACTATACCATACAATGTGATCATAGAAACCAAAGAGAATCCCCCCTTGACTTAGGTCTACCCTTTTTCTAAAGTGCAGAGTGATGGTGAGGTGACAATGGTCATCCGCCTGGTTTCACATGTCTCCATCTAAGCATTAGGACTTTTCACTTTGGGTGTGAGATTGTGTATTAACTAGTACCACTTTTTTATTTAGTGGTTGAATTTAAGAGTTTGGTTACAACGATATTAGTTGTTAATTCCATGGTTTCAAACAAGTTGTACTTTTAATCTTGAATTTAAAAAAAAAGTGCCTCTAGTAGCACCACTTTTCGATTCGGTGGTTAGTCTTAAGGTTTTTGTTAACAACATTATGGGATTTTAAGGTTATGGTTGCAAAATGTTGTAATTTTAACCCCCTAAAAAAGACGATATTGAAAGCATCACTTTTTGAAATGGAGGTAAAAACAATAACTAAATACGACCTCTATAAAAAAAAAGAACTCTGAAGGGTTCTCATCAAGTCAGTGACCATGTTTAAAGCCGTGATGCAATTCATCGAATACACATTATTTTGCATTATACATCATTACTAACATAGTGGCCGAATAGTTGTGGTGTAATATCCTTGTTGATCAGTTTTCTCGTCCCCCTCTATGCCAAAAAAAATTTATCATTGGAAGTACTCGACTATACCCCTTTCACATGCTTTCCTAGAAAAATACCCATTACTAAGTCATATATGACTAAAATATATGCATAATGGAATTATTTCTATGACATAAATATCTCTCTATACGAAAAATTAATTCCACATTGATTGAGAAATGTAGCCCACAACAACATATAAACTTCATTATACCACAATCCTTAGGCCAATAAAAATAGCCAGCAAAAAGTGATACCTCTAATTAACATAATGATTGATAGATTACAATATAAATATTTTTAATAAATATAAAATATATTAAATACATGAACTTATTGATTTATAATCAAACCCAACAATAAAATACAATTACCTGTATTTTATACTATAATTATATGACTGTCCCATTAACTAACTTATTTCACTAATAACATGAACCATTCATATCCACTTTCTTCTTTAGTTTGAAATAGAATTGAAATTATTTGTGTGGTCCCTCCACTTACTCAATAAATATTATTTGTAATTTTAAGTTCATCATTTTGAAAGTTATATTCAAATTTTAAAGAAAATTGAATATTTCCCTTTTTCAAAAGAAAATAAATTGTCTTTATGTCACATCAAAAAGAGAATAAATCGTCTTATGTCACTCAATGCCAGTGACTTTGCACTATAATCATCCTTTCAGAAAAAAAGAATCATCCTTTCAAAGAAAAAAGGCATAACATGTAATTTAGGTGGAGTGTTACACGATAATAGGTGGGTGATGGCATGCGATACTCAATGAAATCACATCAAAATAAAAGTGATCGTATTTTCTTTTTCTTTCTAGTACAACCGAAAAAGAATGCGAAATGGAATCATCTACACTAAACGCATGATGTGGGGCTTGTCATCACATAACGCGTGATGTGGGGCCTGTCACATAATATCGTAGTTAAATTAACTACAATATTGTAGTTAAATTTAACTACAATATTGAGGCGGTGGAACGAGGAAGCTTCCTTTTACTGTGTCAAGGCTGTGGAACAAGGAAGCTGCCTTTTACTGTGTCGTCGTTAATATGCATAGTGTTTTCCTTTTTTTCTTTTATGGTCTCACTATGGAACCCACGCGATTTGGTGGACGTGTAAATAAGTGAAACCAACCACAGCCAAACCAATATTCTCTTTTATCTTCTCCTGAAGTTAACTTCACAGAGCTTAGCGTTGCTGTCATTGATTGTATCTACGATTTGTATTAAAAATTCCACAACCAAAATTTATGTACCTGCAGACAACAACAAATAATTTCGGAAATCTCAACTGGAAATACTGGCACTCCTATTGATTCAGTGTCTTGGAAGGTCCATACATTGGGTTTCCCTCTAATCTTTACCAGCATAGCCTAAGCCTTCTCGTGATAGCTTCTCTTGGTCTCGATCAGGTTGTTGGGTGTGTCTGCGAGGAACAACAATCCTATCATTATGATGAGTGTTGGATCATCCGCCACGCCCACTGCCAAAATCATCCGCTCGATGTCCTTCAATGGATCCACGGGCCTCATCCAACAAGCCACCTCCAGCAGCAGAATGTGGAAACTGAACAAGTCCAAGCTGGGCATGGCCTTCCCAGCACCTCTGCACCTCTTCAGCTTCGCACATCCAGATACACTAAGCACCTCCAACAAACTCAAATTTTAAAAACACAGCATCTCTTCCAAGTCAAATGGAGGGAAATTTAAATTTGAAATGAAGCCCTTCCAAGTCAAAAGGAGGGAAATTTAAATTTGAAATGAAGCCCGCCCATTTACGTAGATGGAAAAGCAAATGGACTGCTGAGAAACGGAAACAGCTAACAACAAATGGCACAAGAGGGGAGATCTAAGTGAAGCGAGGCACAAACGTCGATGACATCGAAGGTTCACTGAGATGGGACCTATGCGGCCATCGGAAACTCAAAACGTTGCATATTTAGCTTACTCCAAAAAGCTGTCACACACTGTTTGATTTTTAATTCAATTTATCTAATAATAAAATAAATAATAATAGAAAAGGGTATTATGTTTTGGACATTATATAATCAACTGTAAATGAATCCGATGTCATTCCATTGTAGTTTTGTTTTTACTGATTGGTAGTACTTCATAGTACGTTTGTCACATGTCTTCCAAGAAAAAAACCCATTATTTTGGATACGCTTAAAATTTGTACATCTTGGAATTGTTTCCATGACATAAATACCTCTATATAGAAAAGATTAATCCCATTTTGGTTGGGAGATGTAGCCCACAACAATATATAAGTTCCAATATACCATGATCCTTATGCCATTATTATCCTTGTTGATCAGTTTTTTCGGTCCTCCTCTATGCCAAAAAAATTTTCTCATTGGAAGTACTCGACAGCACCCCTTTCACATGCCTTCCTAGAAAAATACCCATTACTAAGTCATATATGACTAAAATATATGCATAATGAAATTATTTCTATGACATAAATATCTCT
Source organism: Picea glauca (assembly GCA_000966675.3). Lineage (NCBI taxonomy): Eukaryota > Viridiplantae > Streptophyta > Pinopsida > Pinales > Pinaceae > Picea > Picea glauca. The sequence continues at coordinate 7,733 of JZKD02S1393086.1, forward strand.
CTATACGAAAAATTAATTCCATGTTGATTGAGAAATGTAGCCCACAACAACATATAAACTCCATTATACCACAATCCTTAGGCCAATAAAAATAGCCAACAAAAAGTAATACCTCTGATTAACATAATGATTAATAGATTGCAATATAAATATCTTTAATAAATATAAAATATATTAAATACATGAACTTATTGATTTATAATCAAACCCAACAATAAAATACAATTACCTATATTTTATACTATAATTATATGACCATCCCATTAACTAACTTATTTCACTAATAACATGAACCATTCATATCCACTTTCTTCTTTAGTTTGAAATAGAAAAGAAATTATTTGTGTGGTCCCTCCACTTACTCATTAAATATTATATGTAATTTTAAGTTCATCATTTTGAAAGTTATATTCAAATTTTAAAGAAAATTGAATATTTCCCTTTGTCAAAAGAAAAGAAATTGTCTTTATGTCACATCGAAAAGAGAAGAAATCGTCTTATGTCACTCAATGCTAGTGGCTTTGCATTATAATCATCCTTTTGGAAAAAAAGAATCGTCCTTTCAAAGAAAAAAGGCATAACATGTAATTTAGGTGGAGTGTTACATGATAATAGGTGGGTGATGGCATGCGGTACTCAATGAAATCACATCAAAATAAAAGTGATTGTCTTTTCTTTTTCTTTCGAGTACAACTGAAAGAAAATGTGAAATGGAATCATCTACACTAAACGCATGATGTGGGGCTTGTCATCACATAACGCGTGATGTGGGGCTTGTCACATAATATCATAGTTAAATTAACTACAATATGGTAGTTAAATTTAACTACAATATTGAGGCGGTGGAACGAGGAAGCTTCCTTTTACTGTGTCGAGGCGGTGGAACAAGGAAGTTTCCTTTTACGATGTCACCATTAATATGCATAGTTATTTCCTTTCTTTCTTTTATGGTCTCACTGATCGTATCTACGATTTGTATTAAAAATTCCACAACCAAAATTTATGTACCCGCAGGCAACAACAAATAATTTCAGAAATCTCGGCTAGAAATACTAGCACTCCTGTCGATTCAGTGGCTTGGAAGGTCCATACATTGGGCGTCCCTCTAATCTTCACCATCATAGCCTAAGCCTTCTCGCGATAGCCTCTCTCAATCTCGATCAGGTTGTTGGGTGTGTCTGCGAGGAACAACGATCCTATCGTTATGATGACTATTGGATAATCCGCCACACCCACTGCCAAAATCATCTACTCAGCGTCCTTCAATGGATCCACAGGACTCATCCAGCAAGCCACCTTCAATAGCAGAACGCGGAAACTGAACACGTCTGAGCTGGTCATGGCCTTCCCAGCACCTCTACACCTCTTCAGCTTCGCACATCCAGATACACTAAGCACCTCCAACAATCTCAAATTTTCAAAACACGGTAGCTCTTCCAAGTCAAACGGAGGAAAATTTAAATTTTAAATGAAGCCCTTCCAAGTCAAATGGAGGGAAATTTAAATTTGAAATGAATCCCGCCCATTTACACAGATCGAAAAGCAAACAGACCGCTGAGAAACGGAAATGGCTAATGAAAAACGACGCAAGAGGGGAGATCTAAGCGAAGCGAGGCACAAACGTCGATGATGTCGAAGGTTCATTTAGATGGGACCTATGCGGCCATCTGAAACTCAAAACGTTGCATATTTAGCTTACTCCAAAAAACTATCACACATTGTCCGATTTTTAATTCAATTTATCTAATAATAAAATAAATAATAATAGACAAGGGTATTATGTTTTGGACATTATATAATCAACTGTAAATGAATACGATGTCATTCCATTGTAGTTTTGTTTTTACTAATTGGTAGTACTGCATAGTACCTTTTTCACATGTCTTCCAAGAAAAAAACCCATTATTTTGGATACGCCTAAAATTTGTACATCTTGGAATTGTTTCCGTGACATAAATACCTCTATATACAAATACACCTAAAATTTGTACATCTTGGAATTGTTTCCATGACATAAATACCTCTATATACAAAATATTAATCCCATGTCGGTTGGGAGATGTAGCCCACAATAATATATAAGTTCCAATATACCATGATCCTTATGCCAATGGGGGAAACCATAATGGAGTGGTTCATCCTACTAACATAATGGTTGATTGGTTGCAATTTGAATATCCTAGTTGTTCGGCCTTCCCCCCTACTTCTATGCAAAACATCAAAAAAACATTTCACTGGAAGTACTCCACAATACCCATTTGACATACCTTCCAAGAAAAAATACCCATTACTAAGTTGGATACACCTAAAATATGTGTCTTGGAATTGTTTCTATGTTATACATGCCTCTCTATAAAAAAAATCAATCCCACATTTGTTGAGAGATGTGGCCCACATCAACATGTAATCTCTAATATACCATGATCCTTATGCTAAGGGGGTAGCACAAGGGAATGGTCCCTTTCACTAACATCATGGTTGATTGGTTAAGGTGTAAATACATATGTTGCTCGGCATTCCCCCCTCCCTTTGTGCAAAAAAGAAAAAACATTCTCAGTGGTGGTACCCCATAGTACCCCTTTCGCATGCCTTCCAATAAAAATGCCCATTGCTAAGTTCGCTACACCTCAAATACAAGTTTTGGAATTGTTCTAAGACATAAAAAACTCTCTTTAGAAAAAATTAATTCCACATTGGTTGAGAGATGTGTCTCACAACAACATAAACTCTCTAATATACTTTCATCCTTATAGAAAGGGGGTAACCACAAGGAAGTGGTCCCTCCTACTAACATAATGGTTTATCAGTCATGGTTTGAATATCCTTGTTGCTCGATCTCCCCCCCTCCCTCTGTGCAATTGTTTTTTT
>JZKD02S1393097.1:0-11324 GCA_000966675.3 Picea glauca
GCACGTCGCGCAAAGAAATGCAAGTCAGCGAGTGGCACCCTTGGAGCACGTGGTGCATCCTGAAGGGCACGTCGCGCAGCAGAAGCAAACGAGGCGAGTGGCACCCTTGGAGCACATAGTGCGTCCTGAAGGGAACGTCGCATTGATGATGATGATGAGACAACCTACATGACCCTAAGACCTTAACACCTGATAAAATTCTTAAAAACGACTCCTCTAATTAAATTGTCGCCCTGTACAAATCTAAACCTAAATTAAGACACCTCCAAGATAAAATTTTGACAAGCCCTAAGAAAAGATCCTACAAAATAAACCTAGGGAGTAAACTAAAACCCTCCTAGGTGTTAATTAAAGTCTTCTTAAAAGTAAAGGGGGTAAAGTAATGAGGGAATTGAATTAAGTGAAACCCATGGCTTTTAAACGATAAAGAAGAGATAAAATTTATTAAAGTGTGTGAGTATAAAAGCTAGGAATTTAAAAAATATATATATATTGAAAAGATTAAAAACCGCATTTATCTTTTGGGTTTAAAAATAAAAATAACAAGAGAGAATTAATTAATAGAATTCAAGAAACTAGAAATAAAGGAAACTTAATAATGGAAAGTAGGGGACATAGGGTAAAAAGAAAAAAGGAATCAACATTTAGGAGTTACTAAAAATCAACAACTTCATTTTAGGAAAGTTATTAAAAGCATGAGAAGGGATCTAGGAACCCTGGGAGTGATTTAAGGAGCGATTTTTGGGGGAATGAGGGAATTGAGTCTTTTAATTATTAAAAAGAAATTAATTTTGGAGAACCCTAGGGATGAGTGACACTTGGACGACGGAGATTGTTTAGAGGTTTGTCATTAAAAATTAATTAATTAATGTTTAGAAAACTAGGTGGGTCTCAAATTTCTATAAAGGAAAGGGAAAGGAAGGAAGTAAGGGATGAATGGTTAGCGTAACGTTACGCTGCCGAATTGTGGCTTGACAAATTTCTTGTGAGGATTTGGGTTTATCTCAGCTGTGTTGGAGTGGTAGCTCAGTCATGGAGGCGAGCTGAGAAGCTNGTGGCACCCTTGGAGCACGTAGTGTGTCCTGAAGGGCACGTTGCATGGATGATGATGATGAGACAACCTAGATGACCCTAAGACCTTAACGCCTGATAAAATTCTTAAAACGACTCCTGTAATTAAGTTGTTGCCCTGTTCAAATCAAAACCTAAATTAAAACATCTCTAAGATAAATTTTGACAAGCCTTAAGAAAAGATCCTACAAAAATAAACCTAGGGCGTAAACTAAAACCCTCCTAGGTGTTAATTAAAGTCTTCTTATAAGTAAAGGGGGTGAAGTAATGAGGGAAATAAATTAAGTGAAACCCATGGCTTTTAAATGATAAAGAAGAAATAAAATTTATTAAAGTGTGGGAGTGTAAAAGCTAGGAATTTAAAAATATATTGAAAAGATTAAAAACCGCATTTATCTTTTGGGTTTAAAAATAAAAATAACAAGAGAGAATTAAAATAATAGAATTAAAGAAACTAGAAATAAAGGAAACTTAATAATGGAAAGTAGGGGACATAGGGTAAAAAGAAAAAAGGAATCAACATTTAGGAGTTACTAAAAATCAACACTTCATTTTAGGAAAGTTATTAAAAGCATGAGAGGGGATCTAGGAACCCTAGGAGTAATTTAAGGAGCGATTTTTGGGGGACTGAGGGAATTGAGTCTTTTAATTATTAAAAAGAAATTAATTTTGGGAGAACCATACAGATGAGTGACACTTGGACGACAGAGAATTTTAGAGGATTGTCATAAATTTTTTTAATTAATAATGATTTAGGAAAGTAGGTGAGTCTCAAATTTCTATAAAAGAAGGGGAAAAGAAGGAAGAGGGATGAATGGTTAGCGTAACGTTACGCTGCCGAATTGTGGCTTGACGGATTTCTTGTGAGGAGTTGGGTTTATCTCAGCTGTGTTGGAGTGGTAGCTCAGTCGTGGAGGCGAGCTCAATAGCTAGTCTTATCTCTGGTTCTTGTGTGGCCCCTTTGCGGCTTGGGGGGCTAAGGGGGAAGCAGAGTACCCCTAGCATTTGGCTGGGAGGTACTGGCGAGCCTTCTACGGTCGACGAGCGGGACACAGCACGGAGCGTGGGATGCGGCATAGAGATGGACGCCATCCGAGGCAAGCGAGAGGCAACGATATGAAATTTTACTTCTGGTAGAGTAGACTGTCTAGTCATTGTCTTATGCGGTTATGATGCATTATATTAAGATGTTGCTTCAGTTATGGTGGTTCATTTAGTATGCTACAATGATATTGTTCTGGAATCCCTTGCCGAGGTAGATGCTCTGAATTTACTGTCATTTGCATACCGAAAGTTTGTCTGTATTCGCTACCATTGTATTCTGGAATTTTAGCTGAAATGGATATGGGTGGTATTCTCGAATTGGTTGGAATTTGTTTTCAGGGTAGTCGGCATTGGTCCAAATTTTTTACCCTTGGTATTCGGGCATTTCGATTGGTATATGTTCTGCTTGTTGATCAGGAAGGTCTTAAAAGTCGATTGAGCATTCGTTTCCATCATTGCTGCAATTCGTTTTGTCTTTCGTTTGCTGCAATCAATTTGATCTTTTGTTTGCTGCAATTCGTTTTGTTTTTCGTTTGCTGCAATTCAGTTTTTTTTTCATTTGCTGCAATCAATTTGATCGTTTGTTTGCTGCAATTCGCTTTGTCTTTCGTTTGCTGCAATTCATTTTGTTTTTCGTTTGCTGCAATTCATTTTGTCTTTCGTTGCTGCAATTCGTTTTGTCTTTCGTTGCGGCAATCAGTTTTGTCCTTCGTTCGCTTATTGTGTGCACATTTCCTTGTTGGGCGATTGGGGAAATTGAGTCAATAGTAGACCACTCAAAATCCCTCCTTCCCTGGCTGACGAATTGATAACTGAGACTGTAATCATAGTGGTCAAAATTCAGTATAATTCGTTTTTGTAACTGTGATATTCGTCTTCGCAATTGTTATATTTCGATTTTGCCACTGCTACCCTTGGGTGTTGACCTGAGAATTAAACGTTTAATGACCTGCATTTCTCCTCCAGTTTGGCTTTATTACCCATGCGTATTGAGGTCTGCTTTTATTATTTTTCGTTTTCCCATGGTGGTCTGCGAGGTTAACGGTAAGTGCAGTCTCATGGCAATCTAATTCCAAACCGAATCTCCTGACTTTTCTTTTCATTTATTGAGACTGCGTTTTCTTGCATTTCGTTGTTCACTGTGGTCTGCATGATTAATGGAGGGTGCAATGTAAATTGCCGACTGATTGCCATCTAAATTTCATTCCGTTTCTTATATGTATTGGAGCCTGCGTTTTATTTCTATTTTTGGGTCTGCATTCCATCCTGTGTGCGTTCAGATTGGGCGGATACAATAGCTGCGTTTCTTGGCAGTTTTTTGCTGTTTCCATGATGTTCGGGCCTCATTCCTTCTGCGTGTGCCTTGCCCACGCGTTTCTTGGGCACGTCCCTTCTACAGCCTGGTCTTGAATCACCTCTATCAAGTTCACCCAGTAGCGTAGGTGCCAGCTCTCAACCGTAGGCATACCATTCGTGGCTGACCAATCCTGGCGCATCCCTTTATCACTAAATTCTAGGGTGTTTAACTTGCCGGTTCGATAGTGTTGATTACCGTTATACTTTTGGTAGAAATCGTAGCTGTAATATTTAGGTTTTAATATTAGCATTTACTATTATGGTTTAATATTCCGATATAATTTTGGGTTCATTTGTCATTTAAATTCGGCTAGAGACATATATGTATTGTCCTTCTAAATTGGAGGTTATATCGTTGCCATGTTTATGCATACGATGTTACCTCATATGATCTTGGAAGGTTGCGAATTTCAGGTCGCATACCGTTTCAATAATGTTATTTTTAACTATGGTGATTTTAAAATGGATCCTGTAATTATTGTCATTCCCGATTTGTCATTTAAAACTATATATATATATGGTTCTTCATGTATTGCCCTTCCTAAATTTGATACTTGAAACAGGTGTTGGTATTGGGAATTTCCAATATGAAGTCACTTGTATATTTGATGTTATTAAATTGTGAGGTTATTTCATATGGACATTAGGGACTGATAATTTAATTAGGATGCCACTTTTATCCTTTAATGTGATATTTTGGATGTGACATTGTAAATATCTTTATATAGGGCCCCTTTTTAAATGTTGTTATTTAAATAATGTCATTTAAAGTATTGTAATGGTTGTACCTTGTCATTTGTAAATAGGGTAGTTTCAATAATGTCCTTTTAATTTTGGTAATGGTTATATCTTGTCAATTGTAATATGGTGGTTTATTGATATATATTCAATTATGATGTCATTTATCCATATGATGTTATTTTTAAATTGAATTATGTAAGGGTAAATATGTCAGAACAATTTAAGATGAAATTTTTAGCGTTAGGTATTTTATGAATATCAATGGCATTGTGGACTTATCCTAATACGATTCAAACTTCGGTTAGTGATGGTAAAAAAAAACAAAAAAAAAAAAAACAAGGTCCTAAAACCTAGTACCTCGAATGGCTAAGATCGTAATGGGGAAATCTTAAATTACTTAAATTTTACATTCTTAAACGGTTGGGATGGGTATCTCGTCTACTCATGGAGTTCATGGGAGTATCGGGCCAGTATTACATGCCTTGAGTCGTGGGATCTACCTTGTCTTAACTGTGTTGGGTCATTGTCGGAGTCTATCGGACCTGGGCGTCCATAGGGTTAGGGTTGCCTTGTGTTGTTGATGTACCTAGACAAGATCAAACTTTTCCCTGGTCTTCTTGTGTCGGGCGGGATAGTCACCCCTGTTGCCTTAGCATATGTGTCCGTGTGTGTGATTTTTGTGCGTAAAGAGTCCAGTGTCGTATCAAGAGTCTCGGGCCCTTTAAAGGCAGGGTTTCCACTCTTGCGACACACCTGACGGAGGTCATTAGTTTCTGCCTGAGCAGTCAGCCAGGAGCCTGTCTAATATTCTTTCGAGAAGACATAAGACTAAAATCCCTACTTTTCTATGCAGAAATGGTGAACTCCACTGTTGGATTCTTCCCTCGGTGATTGAACTGTACTTAACCCCCGGTGTCATTTTCTGATTACAGCTGCTAGTTGTACGCCTTATGTATAGGGGCGTTTATCACTTGTTGTCACTGTGATTGTCGGAGTCGTCTGGTTTTGTTCGTCTTGCGTGCATCTTGTTCTAGGTCAGGTTACTAGTTTCTGCCTGAGCAGTCGGCCAGGAGCCGGTCTAATCTTCTTTCGAGAAGACATAAGACTAAACGCCCTACTTTCCTGTGTAGAAATAGTAACCCTAACACCCGGGAGTCTTCCCCTATGTTCTTACTATGCACCCCCAGTATGTCTTAATGTTTGTGCTATGCGCCTTATGCCTATGGTCGCACGTTGTTACAGATACTCGTTGTGTGCCTTCAGATTTTCCTTGTCGTGGTTACGTCTTGTTGGTTTTCGAGTGGCGTCGTACAGTTAAGCGTGTTGTAACTTCTACACGTGCGCACACACTTTAAAGAAAAATAAAAAAAAATAAAAAATTGCACCTGTTACTAGAATGGTTGTCGTAACGATTCAGTCCGTTACATGGTTGTTCTAAAATACAATCACTTAAATGAAGTGGGGAAACCTCACACACTACCTCACCCTTGAAGGGATTGATGCCATAGGACAGGAGACACTATTGGATGATAGGAATGTCTCCTCTCGGATCAACCATTCGATGGTGGATGGTTGGGGGTGTGGCATCGTTGGAAAGTTCAATCTCTTGGAAACCTTGGCTAAGATCCAGTTCTTATGACTCACACTATCAAAAATGAAACGAATTAGGTTCCCCTTTACCTACATCTATGAGTGGAAGAGGCACTCCCCCTCCTCAATATCCTCTATTTCTTCTGGTTTTATTGTTATGGTTGCGATGGTTGCAGTGGGTTCTGCATTAATGATCTATTTCACTTTATTATAATTTGAATCAGAGTTCGAGTCAGTTTCTGATTCTTTTTCTTTGATCTCAACCACCAATTATTGTTTCGAGCGACATTCATTGGTGTTCTTCCATGGGAGTTTTTGGAACTCACACCACTTTCCAGTGTCTTTCTTAGACTTCATGTTACCCTTGTTTCCTGCATCTTGGACAAGCTCTATTGAGTTTGACATTCCTTTCTCTATCCTTTGTTGTGTGAGTTGGGGTTACCTTTTCCATGATTCTATTGTGGCATATTTTCAATGCCAAAGTCTTCTTACTTTGTTTCTTGAATTTATTCTCAATTTTGACTGCATATCAATAAGTATCTCCTAGTGAGGACATGTATAAGAAATACATCTTTATTTAGATATACCTGTTCAAACCACTATGATACTTCAAAACCAGGATATGATTAGATTATTTGATACCCATATTTGAGCGCAAGGTATGAAATATTTTAGTGTACTCTGACATTGTCTAATATCGTTTCTAACGCAGATTCATCCATCTCATGTACTGGTCATCATAGATTCTAACATGGTAGAGCTCCTCCTTTAGGGTATCTACAAAGGCCACCGAAGTGGGTTCTCTCCTGAATGGTGTATATTAATCATCGATGTAACTCTTATAGAAACCTTCCCACCAATATATGACATGAGGAAGGGATTTTAGGAGCACAAAGGTGATCTTTTCACTATCGAAGAAATTTTTGACGAAGTAATAACCTTCAAGAATATTAAACCATTTTTCTAGAGAATCTTCATCTATTTGGCCTTCAAATAAGGGGATATAAAAATTGAATTGTACCTTGAAGGGTGTCGCACCTCTAAAATGGTTTCTTCTCGAATATGCCTTGGTCGCCACCATTTGAAGTCTTCAAAATATCTGAGAAAAGTTTTCCATCATCACGTTCCTCTGTCGCATGAGGGATTCCTCAAGAAATGTCGTGAAAGGATCTCTTGATCTATCATCTATCTTTTCTTTCACCATGGGAGGCCACTTGGGATAGAAAGAGATGTTTTACTCAAGTGAAAATAGCTCGAGAACTAAATATATATACCCTGAGTTTGTCGGGGACCTTCTCTGAGAAATGAAAAGGAGAACATTTCTATGATACTAATGATCTGTATTATATTGAGAACGAAACGAGACAAAAAAAAATATCGAAGAGAACATGAAAATAAAATGAAACCCAACTTCTATTCATGAATAAGATAGAAAAATATTGTAGAACACAAATTGAAAGAATGGGGTAGCTTATCTCTCAAAAGAAAGAGATGTTGGCTACACTTCATTCAAAACAAGAATTATATCACACTCCATTGCATGCTTAAAGTGCCTCCTTCACCTCAACTATATATGAGAGAGTGAGAGGATAACAATTCCCATGATGCACGTGTGATAAATTAGTCCAAGTTTATAAAATTCCATAGGCATGTGAAATACTAATACTTCCCTGGTATTCACCCACCCCAATACTACTCTAGCTTGAGCGTGCTTAATTGCGGAGTTCTAATGGGATCTGGTGCATTAATGTTATGATGTAAGCATGTACATAATACCAATAGGAAATAATTACATTATGTCTATGATTATCCAATGAAGATTGCATTATGTTCCATTCCCCATCAAAAGGGTGAATATCATGGTTGATCAAAATCATGTGATTGAAATGTTGATTCAGTGGAAAAGGTGGATGGATATCGAGACCCACTTGGATCATTACACGTTTCCGAATGGGTATGTTGTGGATCCAAAAACTTATGACATTTTGTGGACGGGACCACAATAATATGCCAATCCTTATTAATTAGTGACCAATAATCTCTTATCATTAGTGAATGATTTTTTTTACTTAAGTCCCAAGTGTGGTGCCATCCCCCATCATTGATAAATTTATACTTAAAGGGCATTCAATAATATGGCACCCTTGGTACATATTGGTAGGTAGTATTTGAAGGGCATGGAACCCTTGGTATCATGCACTTTAAAAGTTATATAGGTTATGTATACCTCTTGGTGTAGAGTAATTGAAGAGATTTAGAGGTTATGTATAGATCGTGGTACAAAATATTTCAACGCTTTGAGGTAAATTGGTCTCAGACCTGGTATTTTGTAATTCTCACAATATAACTGATGGAAATATCATTTGTAGGTTGTTCACTCTCTCTTTTGTCAGCTAGGTTAAGAGATGGTGCGATACTTTGTCGGTCTCCTCTATTCACACATGGAAACAATTTATGTGTGAGTTTTTTCATTCTTTTGAGAATCATGATTATGATAAATTGTGTGAAGAAATTTCAGAGCTTAAGAAGAAGGAAGATGAATATCTTAAAGATTTTGTTATCGGAATTACTCATCTTTGCTATAGGTTTCCTTTGGATGATAGGCCCTCTAACAATGATTTGATTTCATGTTTAGCTTCTCTTACTAATAAAATATTTGAGCCATTGGATGAAGGATATAAATCATGTTTTAATGTTACTTTGCATGATGATTTGGATTTAAATGAAAATGTTGAAAATACCAATGGCTTAATTGGAATTAATATGTTCGAAAAATTCTTTACTTTGGTGGATATAGATGAGAGAAAGACTTATTTTTTGGAAGAAGCATATGTATCCTCTCACCACTCCATTCCCCTTTCTTTACTTGTGACGAAAAATATGCCTCTTGTGTAAATTCAAGTTCATATTTTTCTATAGTTTACCAAGAGGTGGATTTTTCGGTTGATAATAGGACACTTTGGGTTACACCGATGGTTATGTTAGGTTCCCATTTTCCTACATCATCTTTTTCATCACAAGGAATGGAAGATAAATATATGGAGCGAAATTTAAATGTTGCTCACTTTATTAATGAAGAAAATATGGACATTCATGAAATGAATTCTTTGTTACACATGGATAAAGTGGAATTAATTTATTTTGATTTAGATTGTCTTGTTGCTACACATTCTCCTAGTGTAACTGACATGGAGAAAGAATGTTTTCCTACTATTGGTGGATTATTATTTGAACCTTCTTATTCTAATGATTCCTGTGACTTACTTTTCTCTTCTAACCATGAATATGTTTTGTAAGATATTTCAGACACTCATATTGTGGAGGAGAAAGACAACCACAATGATATTTCCACTTTAGGAGAAGAAATAAACATACAAGACATACCTCTTTTATAATAGCAATCCAATTTTTGCAAGGGAGAGGGACACCATTATGAGAAACATGTTTATTGTGAAAACATTTCTAGTGTGGAGCCTACCGATCCACAAACAATCATTGATGTCCTTAAAAATGAGGGACTACCATTCAAAGAGCCAATTTTTGAAAATATTTTATGTTCAACAAAATATTTTAATTCTCTTAATTATTCCACTTATTATTATTTGTATCCTAATCTCTTTAATGATTCTACTTTGTAGGAAATCACCCACCATACAATTTAAATGAACTCAATGGGCCTTAGCATTTTTGAAATAATTGATTAGGGAAATGTGTATGTGGAAGATAGAGAGGATAAGACATATTCCGATGAAGTAATCAAAGCCAAGACTTGCCAACCTTTTTCTATGGATGAAGGAAACATTGTAGAAAATGTATATCATGCCAAGTTTGATTATATTTCATATTCATTTTGGAATAGTAGATATTCTTCTTGTTCAAGTATCCGTTTAGTTAATATTGTGGATGCTAGTGAATTCCACAATTGTCTTGAGGATTTGTCTTATACAACAGTGGGTAATAGCCCATGTTTATCATTCGATTCCACTAGTCTATCTCAATTTGATGGTTACTTGAAGTGTGAGTCCATGGAGGATTTCCAAGATAATGAGGCACTTCATTCTACACCGATGGTTATTCCATGCCCTCATTATTTTGGTTTTTTTTTAGGGGTAAACACCTTTATCACCATGAATATTCTCTCATTGAGAACACATCACACATTTTCTATGCATAGTTCTCATTTGGTATGTCACTTTCCCATGAACTCCCTCCATCCATTCTATGGTAGTAATGACATATTTTATGATATATTTGAAGCATGGTTGGAGGAATCATATTCCTATAAGGTTCTCATGAATTATTACATTCACATATCTAATATGATGAATAGATTTTATTATGTTCTATTTTTTCCCACTTTTACTCTATTTCTATTCCAATCTTTGTTTATAATATTTTATGATGAATATGTTTGTGCAATCTTGGGATTATATGGATGGATACATTGGCATTGCAACTTTACATAGTTCATTTTTAGCCATTGTAGCACATAATAGGAGTAGGGTAGAAGAGGCTAGGGTCTTTCCTTTGCATAGTTCAACGTTGTTTTCTAGTTTGTTTAAATTTTTTTTTTTCCCTTTCTATTTGTTTACCATTCCCTAAACAATGAATGAATTTCTCATCCAAGATGGAAAGAAATATAAGGCTTGGCCACTAATTTTTTCCGTCAATCAATTTTTAATTTTAATTTTATAAATGGGAAAAATTTACTTCATCTTATTCTCAATTTTTTCTATGTGTGGGTAATTTTCAGATCATTGATTTTATGAAGATCATTCTTCAAGCATATGGTTATCTCAAAAGTGGGCTATTTTATAAAGGATATTGTTCATTCTCTCTTGTAATGAAAATGGACACTCAGATTTGTCCCATACTCATATCCACATAATTCTAATATGGAAAATTTTGCTTGTTGTCGTAGACACAGTAAAATCAAAGTTTGAGTGACTAATTCTATCGATTTGAGATTGAAACTACTCCAATTAATTGCATTTATTTGCATGATTATTTTGGAGTTTCTTTGCATGATTATTTTCGATTTGGAGTTGTTCAAATAATTTATCTCACGTTCACTCTTTTCTTTGATCACTTTCATACAAAATGATTTTTCTATCCAGACCTTTTCAGTGTGACGAGCTTAGTTGATTTTAATTTCTTTTCAGTTATCTTCTTACAATAATTTTAGTTTTAATTTTTGGGCATTGGATGCACATGTCTTATGCTCCATTAAGTCAATTTTTCAGTGAGGAATTTATCGTTTACCTTGCAACTTTATTCACCCATGTTTCCTCTTATACACGAGAGCAAGGAATATTCATTCACATCACCTAGATGCATGTTTTGACATTTATGGACAACATGGTTATTTAAATATCTTTGCTGATATTTTTCAGAAAATTAGTTGGGAATCTATATTTTTACTCCTCAATCCACTGATTGACCAAAGACTCAATCTTAGCATTGTCAATTCAAAGGATTTTCGGACCTCATATTTTCTTGAATAATATATTTTCATCCTTTGG